>APFE031314703.1:266289-301262 GCA_000404065.3 Pinus taeda | reverse complement strand
CTGTGGGAGCTGGGTGTTAAACATACCCATACCAGTGCTTGTGCTGGCCATTCCTTGCATCCTCAGCTATGCTTCTAAATCCTTGACTGTGTATTTAAAAACAACTGACTGCTGCAACCAAAAGACTTCTCCCTTCAGCTTCTTTTTTGTCTTCAAAGAGCCTAAGCCTGCTCTGATACCACTGTTGAGTATTTTTGTGTTTGCAATGAGAAAATACCAAAACCAGAAAAATAAAAACACAGAAGCAATGCTCTGTTTTCTTTACACCAGGATCTTTTTGCACAGAGAAGTCTTTTAAAAAAGTTTACAGAGCACAGAGTATTCCACCACCATAAAATGATTTCTATTCATTAAACAAAACCACTTACATATTCATCCTCTTTTACTCAGAGGGATTCACCAAAACATTTTCACAAAAATTACTCTGCCTCCTATGAAATTTTACACCACTGTCTGTAAATATTTCATTTACATTCACTGCTGTGTGAAAACAAAATTACAGAGTTTTACACATTTACCTTTTCACCTGTGTGAAACAATTCATGGATTTCAACAAAACTATCCACTGGTTTTTTTCATTTACTTCTCCTCCTGCACTGCTGTGCAATCTTTGCATTTCATTTACATTACAAACAAAAACATTTTTACTCTGCTGCTCCACTTTCTTTTTACATTACAAACCCAAAAATATTCACGCACTTCTATGCGTTCCTCCCCTGCAATACAAAATTTATCTCTGGTCTTTTACAGGTGCTGCGGACCCTCTGTTTTTTTTGAGTTTTCCTGCAATACAAAATTTATCTCTGGTCTTTTACAGGTGCTGCGGACCCTCTGTTTTTTTTGAGTTTTTTCACTGCCGCGAACTGAGCTATCTATTTTCTTCCCGTGTGTAATAATCCTTTCATATTACAATCCCCGTGAGTATATTGGAGTCAACGTTCTTTTAAAAAAAACATATATCAAAAATAATAAAAAAACTTACATTGTATTTCGCCCATAGTCCATATTAACTCGCGCTAAGAAACATTAAACGTTTTACCAAAAAAATGTCATTGCATTAACTTAGGTATGGGACGGTCCACGCTGCATTAATTTTGACACACCCCGTATGTACTTTGGACAATGTAAACGGGGGAGAACTTTCCTGGGAATCGAACGGCGGAGAGCAATCTGTTCAATCGGACGCATATCAGACACGGGTAGAAGACCGATAGGAGAGCAATCTGTTCAATCGGACGCATATCAGACAGGGGTAGAAGACCGACAGTTATCGTTCGATAAATGTCAGGTGCTGATGTCATGGCGATCCACATGTCAGCACCAAAACGCGTCGGAGCCTATCACCGGGATATTCCTTCCCCGGAAAGTTCGCGCGATAAGTTTCAGTCGGCCGGATTCTGGTTTGCATCAGGGTGGTTTTGACACACCGTTCACTGCTGGTCCGCGCGGGCAGTGAAATTATAATTTCAACATGACCTTGGGATTTAATCTCTATAATCTCTATAGCTATTGAAAATATATGAAACAGTTCTTCTCTTCTTAAATTTAAGTCAGAAGTAGGCACAAAAAAAATGAGTTTTGTTGTTAATATATTTGCAGAAAGACAAGGCTTCCATATTGGGGTACATGAGAGAGTATTTAACCAGTCTCAAATCGCGGGTGGAAGAACTTGAAGAGAGGAATAAACAGTTGGAATCAGAATTGAAGAAGCTCCTGCGTGCTCAATCTCATGAGCGTGCAGCCACCAGCACAGCCCTGCAACAACCGGACTTCACATGTAGTGAGGGAAGTGGCAGCTTGGTGACAGTTGAGGTATCAAAGATTGGAGGCGGCACTATTTCTGATGAAATGGGGAATATAGTAGTGGTGGTCGACAGGCCTACAAATACGACTGATTTGATGATTGCGATGGTGGAGAGTCTGAGAGAGATGAGTGTCCCTCTTGTTTCTATGGCCACATCCACAGCACACCACGAAGGCGATCCATCAGGCTTGAGATTTCGAATGACTGCGACCATCAAATTGGAAGATCATGTAAGATATATAAAAACTGGATTGCCATTCACATTTCATTAGAGATATATAACTGGACTTCAAGCCTTCAAATTCTCATTCTATTTTTATTGTTAATATTTGTGATTGGTGGGGAAATTTGTAGGACATGGAGCAGGTGAAGGAAGGGTTGCTGAGGGGGGCGAGGAAAAATGGGCAGGAAGGTTAGGTCAATGGTCTCGACTCTCTATTTGCATAGAAATTTCTGTTAATTTCAAAAAAACACTGAACAGAGAAAATGTTTTGTTTTTGTCACAGGATCAAAAATTTGTTTGTTGGAAATGAAAAACAGAGATTCACACATCAAAATAAACTTGTATTCATTAATCAAAATTACCATTTACAAATTTCTTCATTCAACCAAGCGATTACACCAGATCCAAAAAAGAAATTTACACTATAAATATAAAGAATTACATATACTGGTCCATTTCCATTACATTACATTTAAAAAAACATTCACAATGCTGCGCACTTCACTTCATTACAATACATTTCAATCTCCGAACAACGCTGCTGTGCCTCTCAAACTACTTCACACTTCTAAGTTCGTTAGTTTTTTTTTCACATATACAATAAACAACATAACCCAAAAAAAATAACAATAAATTTTTTTATCTACCCATACTTACCTCTGAAAAAAATATTAAAATTAAAAATCTTACCAACATTTACCAACAATCTACGAATGCAGTAAATTCAATTAATTACTTCAGGTGGAGAACAGGCGGTCAAAACAAAACTTCTCCTCAATCCCACGGTGGTCAGCCTGATAACCAATAACCATGTACCCTGCTGGCATCACCGTTGATCTAAACCGATGGTTGACTGCAATCCCTCGGAGCTCCCAATCGAACGAACTTTACCTGCTAGGGAAATGGTGGTTTTGAAACAGTGTTGTGGCCACGTGTCGATCAGCGAATGTGATCGGAGCCCGTCCAAGGAATACCACTCCAGGTGAAAGGTGGTGCGGGGAAAAACTCTCTGGTTTCCCGGAATTAACTGCACGCCTTCGCCATATATATGTTGCTAATATTTGTGATTGGTCGAGAAATTTGCAGGACATGGAGCAGGTGAAGGAAAGGGCGCTAGGGAAGATGGCGATCCTCCGCTGCCGTAGAAAGGCTGGGTTAGGTCAATGGTATCGACTCTCCACGTCCATGTCATTCCACTGTACATCATCTCATCCTCATCTCTCAGCTTATTTCAAATCGTTATTCAAAGTCGGCCTCGATGGTTCTAACGGATTCCGTTTGAATATCTAAGTAATTTTATTCTAACGGTTTTCCTCCAAACGTATATTGGAAAGGCTAAATATTAATCACTATATCATAATTATATATATTGGAAAGGCTAAATATTAATCACTATATCAAAATTATATTAGTCACTTAGTGGTTGATTGTTTTCGCACATTGTTTATTGAATGAAACTAAATGGAAATTAAAGTAAGTCCATGCTTACTTTATCTTATCATTAATATTTATTTATGATATTTGATAACCATTTAGGATAATTATTTTTATTTTCATAAATTGTAATTAAAGTTTAGTTTAATTTATAATTGAAATAATTATTTTTACTAAAAATTGACAATATAATTTCAAGCAAGAATGTGATATCATTTTTATGTGTTATTTTCCAACATTCAATTTAGATCAGGGTGGGAGAAGGGCTAGAAGTGAGGACCAAAGTAGGGAGGAATTGTAGGCTGAAGTCAGCAACCGGGAGATGGTTTCCAAAATGAAAAAGGAAACCATAACAACTAGCTTGGAGGTACAAGTGCAAAGCACCTTGAAAGATCTATAGTTCATTTCCACATGAACTCAATCCATGCAGATTGGCAAGAGTCTCATCCAAGACTTGATTAAATGTTGCTACATGTTGGGTGGCACATTGGAGGGAGTTATTGCTTAGAAATGAAGCCCATCATCTGGCATCCACATTAATGTCACAGTGGTAACCCCCATTAAGGAGGGATTAGGAACAAACTTGCTTCAATCCTATATTAAAATTAATTAGGCTTTAAACCATCACAAGTAGTGTTAGAATTACTAGAGAGAAAATTAAATTATGTGATGGAAATGTAAAAACAACCAACAACAAATTAAAAAACAATAAACACAATGTTTTATCGTGCATAACCCCAATCTAGGGAAAAAAACTAACAAAATTATATTGTTGTCCTTGACCAAAACCCATCCAAGTGAGTCTTCACCGCTCACCTCCCATGGCCCATTATAATGAAGTTTTCCTATTCCTTTCGAAGGATTCCTTAAAACCATGGGAACCCAAAACCATGTCCCATCGAAACCACCGTTGTTGATTGAGTAACTTTGACTCAGTTATAGAGTCAAGTTTTACCTAAAAATCCCAACTTAAAACTTCGCTTGGGGTTTTCCTTGACAAAATATGACCAAACTAACCAAGTCAGTCAACCTGCTCACCTTTGAGCCCTACCCCCACAAATTTTATATCCAATATATAATTTTTCATGTGCCTATCACATATGTCTAACTCCAAAATTCATCGATAATTTTCTAGGGGTAGACATGCCTTACTAGGTCCTATAGCAGTATGCCCATTTACATGTAATAAATAATTTAACTCCATTATACAACAATAATAAAAAATTCATTATTGCTATGGCCATCCTCTTTCTTGGTGCTCCCTTCTTGAGATTTGGCTTTTGTTCTTTTTCTCCCTATGAATGTTATGCAACCAACTCACAAAATAGAAGAAGAGATAGATCAACAACTTCAAAATTAGCCTCTTCGAGGGGGAAACCTCCTTTACATTACAAAAATGAACAATGCTTGGATGATTCAAATGACAAAACCTCCTTTCTATATATAGGAGTCTAAGGGGTCACAATATAATCAGAGCTGACATAACAATAATAATGTAAGGGTACAACAAGAACAATATTGGGATTTTATGGGGCACAATAATAACAATATGGGGACAACAGGTACACAAAAATAACAATAAGAGCTACAATGACAATAATAATGGGGGAATACACTAGTATTATAAGGACCTAACATGCCCCTCTCCTTCAAAAAAGTTTTGTCTTCAATGCTTGAGTAGTTCTGGATGCTTCTATATAAAATTTTCATCCTCCCATGTGGAATCTTCAGCGAGTAAGTTATTCTACTTGATGAGATACTCTGAAATTGATCGATTTTGTAGCTGTCGAATTCTTTCTTTTGTCATTGCTTTAGGTTCTAATATGATTTTTCCTTCCTCATCAAGTTCTGGAAATATTGTTTGAACTGGGAGCTTGTCACCTATAACCTTCTTTAAGCACGAAAAATGGAAAACTAGATGCACTCGGGAAAATGTAAGAAGCTCCAATTTGTAGAAATACATAGTCGCCTACATCAAAAAACAATTTCCCTGCGATGTTGATATGTCTGTTGTTTCATTCTATTCTGCACCAAAGTGAGGTTATCCTTTAAGCACTGAAGAACTTGTTGTTTATGCTTGATGTGATCTTCCACTACTTGAACCTTAGACTTTGCACTTAAAGATGATGTCATGGACAGTGGATAATATCCATAAAGTGCCATAAATGGGGTCATTTTTGTCGCAGTATGGAAGGAAGTGTTATACCACCATTCAGCCAGAGGAAACCACTTGACCTTGTGTGTTTATTTATCAGTTACAAAGAAACGAAGATATCCTTCCAACATTTGTTCACTATCTCAGTTTGCCCATCACATTGAGGATGATAAGATGAGCTATGAGCTAACTGAGTACCGAGGCAAGAAAATAATTTCGTCAAAAAATTTCTAGCGAAAATGGGATCTCTATTGCTTACAACAATATTTCGGTTTCCATGTAGCTTTTGTATTGTTTCCATAAATACAGTAGAAATTGTATTAGCTTTAAATGGATGAGATAATGCGCAAAAAGTGTGTATACTTGGTAAGTCTATCAATTACCACCAACATGGCACTCTTTCCTTCAGACTTGGGTAGACCTATGATAAAATCCATTGAAACCTCCTCTCAACGTTGACTTGGAATGGATAAAGGTTGTAACAGACCTTGGGTCTTAATTGTTTCAACTTTATTTTGTTGGAAAACCAAACATTTTGCCACAAACTTTTGAATATCAGATTTAAGGCCATCCCAAAAAAATTCCTTCTTAACCCTGTGGTAAGTTCTTAAAAATTCTGAGTGCCCTCCTAAGGGAGAGGTGTGAAATTCTAGAAGAATCTTTTGTTTGAGTTGGGAATTCTTACATAGGTATAAGTGATATTTGTACCAAAAATAATCATTTTTCCAGCTAAAAGTGCCATATTTACTGGGATCTTGTTGCAACTTTTGAATGAGTTCCCACACTTCTTGGTTATTCTTCCATTCATCCCTTGCTTTGTTTATCCAATATAGTTGGATAATAGAAATTGCACAAATAAATGCTTCCACATCTTCATCCTTTCTTGAGAGTGCATCTGCAACAACATTTTTCTTCCCTTTTTTGTAGATGATTTCAAAGTCATAACCCAACATCTTTGTGACCCATTTTTTGTTTTTCTTCTAAAGATAAAGTTTGTTCTAAAAAGTATTTAAGACTATCATGATCCATTTTTACCTTGAATTGTCTTCCCAGTAGGTGAGGTCACCATTTCTTAAATTTAATTTGATTGGATGACTTTCAAAAGCAATGGGTCTTCCTTCTTGCATTAAAACACCACCAATTCCATTTCCTAAGGCATCACATTCCACAATAAATGTTTTTGTGAAGTCTGGCATAGCTAATACTGTTGATTAGCACATTGCCTCTTGAAGATTTTCAAATGCCATCATTGCTTCTAGAGTTTAAGAAAATGCATCTTTCTTCAGTAATGTTGTTAGAGGTGCTGCTATTCTCCCATAATTCTTAACAAACTTGCGTTAATACCCTGTCAACCTGAGAAATCCTCGCAAATGTTTTATGGATGTGGAAATTTTCCAATCCTTAATGGCTTTAATTTTGCTAGGGTGTATGTTAACACCTTCATGAGATCCAATATGACCCAGACGTTCCACCTCCTATACTCCAAAGAAACATTTGGAGGTTTTTTGCATATAATTGTTTTTCCACCAATAGTTTGAGCACTCTATCAACATGTTGAACTTGATCCTTACAAGACTTGTTGTAGATTACTATATCATCAAAAAATACTAACACAAATTTTCTAAGGAAGGGTTTGAAAATGGAATTAATCAAACCTTGAAATGTAGAAGGTGCATTGGTAAGGTCAAAAGGCATGACCAAGAATTCATAATGACCCTCATGAGTTCTAAATGTTGTTTTTGAAATGTCTTTAGTCTTCATTATGATTTGATGATATCCTGAATGAGGATCCAAATTGGTGAACTAAATTTCTCCATGTAATCCATCAATGACTTGAATGAGAAGTTTATTTTTAATAGTGAGCTTGTTGAGCTCCCTATAATCTAGACACATGTGCCATGATCCATCCTTCTTGTGCACAAATACTACTGAAGCAAAGAAAGAAATTTGACTAGGTTGAATTATAACAACCTCTAGCATTTATGTAACCATACATTCAATTTCACTCTTTTGGGCATAGGGATATTTGTACGGCCTGATGTTTGGAGGAACACTTCTTGGAATCAAATGAATAGTATGATCATGATTACGAATAGGTGGGAGGCCTTTGGGAGTCTCAAATACCTTAGAATGATTTTCCAATAATTTTTGGAGATATGGAGAAATAGATGATTTCGATGTGGGAAACTCTAGTGAACATAATTGTGAAACTATGCCCCATTGTTATTTCTTCAGAAGCTTCATCCTACTATTAGAGATTATTATCTTCTATGGTTTCCTTGCGATACCCCTTAATTCTACTTCCTTTCCTTCCCAAAAAACTTTTAAGAAAAGGTTCTTGAAAATTAAAATCTATTGTTATGGGAATAATACACCCTAGTGTATGGGTTGAGCACCCCAATAGATCAGAGGGCATACATCAACAAGAAGAAAACAAACAAGCAGCCTAAATGCTTAAACTACTAAAGTAGGAAGAAGTAGTATTACCCGAAGGTCCTACGTTTAAGGTCATTTCCGTAGGATCCATACCCTTTGCTACCTCTAATGCTTCAAAACCTACAACTCATTCAAAAAATCACATATACCAGTAGCAGTTCAAACCATGTTCATGATATAGATATTAGATCATATAAGCATATAAGTATAAAACATGAAAGCATACATGAGTTAGATTAAAACATGAATTAAAGCATTAATATCATAACATCAGGAACATGGCATAACTTCTTTATTGACGACTGCAAAATAATGTGGAAGAATACAACCTAATTCGTCCATAGCTCCAAGCGAAAGCTTCCTCTGAATCCATCCAACCCAAGCCTCAGTAATCCTCTTTCAAATGCATACACATGGATGCCATATAAAGGAGATTGACATCACAATGAGGAAACATGGGTTCCCTATAACTGGGAGTGTAGGAGGCACATGGATAGATTATACTTGATCAGGGACAAGTTGGATATAATGTCAATATCCTATCTTTTTCTCCCTTTAGGCCTTCCCCATGAGGTGTATTTATATCACCTCAAAGCAATTTTTTAAGTTGGGATACAGTCAGGCCACAGGCTCCTGTATGTAGGCTTTTTGTGTAACCCGTAAACCCCACCCAAAAAATAGGGATTTTATATTTTTTTCATATTTTAAATCATATACGCGGGTTGGGTATAGCTAAACCCACATGTGTACATGTTTTTTGAAGGGAAAAGTCGTGTATGGAATTTAAAATAATGTTTTTTAATAATTGGACCAAGTCTTAAGGGAAAGGGTTGCCCAGGACCATGAATAAAAGCATCAAATATACAAAGGAAATAAATGATGCTATAACAGATGCCCTCTAATATATAAGGTCATACGGGGTACATGATACTTGAAATGTATTAAGTGTATAGAAAGAATCATGTGAGGACTTAGGAGGAAATCACCAGATTCCAACCTACCAAACCAGTGGAAGAGATAAAAAATAAAGCTTATGTTTGAGGTAGGCATACCCATGCTTAGAGATATTAAAGCATGTTTGCATATCAAGTGTAGAGTGGATCCAATATGTATACAAGTACAAAGGAAACTGAGAAATATATAGTGGATCATCTAATCAGAGCCACAAAAGTACATATCAAGGCCATGTCACAATATCACATATAGAAGAACTGATCAATGATGTTGAAGTAGATATCTGATCACTGAAGTCACATAACTGATCCTCAAAAGTACCGAGTCAAAAATTGGAATAATGGTACTGCATGCAACTCAGGTGCCAACATATAAGACGTTGTTGTGATGAACTGCAACATATAAGGTGGATGGTGTCATTGGCAGTAAACTTGAGGGACTAACATGTGAACCATGAAATGCTGATGCAACTCGAGGTCTTCACCGACCGCCATGGTACATTTCTACACTATGGGAATAAATGAGCTGAAGTCAACCGTGTGAGAAATCATTTGATTACCGGTCATTGATGTATACCGTTAATGAATGCTAGACAACTCACTGATAATGATGATGAGAGTCAAGGTACCCTAGTACAATCTAACAAGTGCGAAAAAATGAGTTGAAGTTGAACACTTAAGAGAATCTATCAATTAGGACACATTGATGTATTGTCACTTTCGATAGCGAAGGAGTCTGCCATTAATGACTACAAACCCTAAGGTATTGAAAAAGGACTCTAGATCTTATTTCTAGAGCAATGAGTTGGATTTGATGGAAAAAAATCTACTGGAAGGCACGCATTAACGCATCCTACATCAATCCAGTGCGAGTGTAACCTGTAAGTCAATAATGTGGAAGGAATCAGACAAAGAAGTATGAAGTAACCATATCGAAGCACGTTTTTGGCATACACAGGATGTGGCTAGTGCACGACATAAACCCTCTTATCCAACCAATAATGAAAGCTCACACAGAGGCGAGGAATCCACCAATAGGGTCTAATGGAAACCAAGGTACCACACAAATCCCAATGTGTGATAATGTAAGCTGACATCAAACACAAGGGAAACCACTCAGTCAAAGACCCATAATACTGATCGATGTTGAGCACAAGGTCACCTATCAATGATGGTAATAGGGCGAGGGTGCACTCTAGGCCTACTCTCAGAGCAATGTCTCAAAGTCGATAAGAGCAGACCCACCAACAAGAAGTTAATGGAGACCTTCTCAAACTAGCACGAGAAAAGGACCAAATATCTTATGTGATAAAATGAACATAAAAATACAGATAGGTATAGGAAACTAAGTATGAGTCAAGAGACATTGCAGAAAGGTCGACTTAGGTTTACTTCCCTTGAACAAAAGCACGACTCAAATGTGACTATATGGAACCATATGATAACTTTGTATACATTTTTTATGTTGGAGGCATAAAAATAATCTCCATATGATTGGAATAGATAACCAATCGGAGGAGTATTGACTTAATAACAAGGTTATCACTCTCCTAAGTCAAACTAAAGCCAATCTCGATGGAGAAAAGACTCGTTTTGAGTCATTTCTTCGAGGGCGACAAAACTGACTCTTACTGCCATCAATTATGGAAGTAAAGTCATGTTCCTGCTCTTTTTTGGAATATATTATATTTTTGTCTTTTTCATATTTGGAAAGCCTGAAAAATAATAAAAGAATACCTATGGTATAGTGGAAAGAATGAGTGTCCAAATATAGATGCGCTAGTTACCGGGAGGGGAACATTCCTATGCTCAATGCAAGGTGACAAAACTGGTCAATGACACTCAAAGGAATGTTATCTCCATGAGAAAAAGGTGTCAAGTTGCAGAGGCTAAGTGATCGCAATGTTGATTTTGCAAAGAGAAATTGTCAAAAAGTGGCTTATACATGAGTCCAAGTGAAGACGGCTTAAGGCCAAAAGTTACAAATAGTCAACATGCAATGCAGCAGTACAACTTAACATGTAGGATCCTCTAGGGTATAAAGTGAGAAAGACAATGAAGAAGAAGGATAATGAAGCTTCATCGCAAAATGTCATGGCAGGACTAAAGAGGACTCGTGAGCCTACTCAATATTTGTAGCATGGGCAACATATGTCAGTAAGGATCTAACTAGGAAGCCCATGTAAAGGAAGGCTCTACCATCATGTCATGAGTTTATAAGTCAGCGAGTGAAAATGGTTTTAAGAATCATAACACAATGGGGTCGACCCTAAGGTAATGTATCGCAGTATGGAGGCTAGACTACATAATGCAACATAAAAGTGATCTTCCCTAACGTATATGCTAGTGATGAAAACAATACCTGCCATGACGAGTCAACGGTCATGGAATCAAAGTGGTAGAAAAAATCTCGAAGTCTTCAATTTAACCTAAAATACAACCTATCCCAGCACTCAAAGCCAAAAGGTCAAAAATTTTATAAAATTATTAAAAATAAAACATAAACTTTGTAAAAGTGGGTTTTTAAAAGTTTTTCAAATTACAAGTTATAAATAGACCTTGTGGCTCAACAAACCTCATTTTTGTTTTGAACTATTTAGAGGAGCTTTTGAGCTCTAGACCAAAGACCAACAACTACAATCCACCCTATTTCTCAACCTGAACAGTTACCAAATGTCTAGGTATTCATCAAATTTGATCTTTCAATGAATTCATGTACATTTCAAGCATTTTTTCAATAATTTTACCATAGGGATCTTGTTTTTAGATTTTTTCTTTGATCGTACGTGGGTTGGGCATATCGAAGTCACATATGAGTAAGCCCTACAAAAAACTGTGTATGAAGTGAACCCGTGTGTGCGCAGTGAAAAATTTTGAATTATGAATTTTAATGGATAAAAATGCTTGAATTGCAGGATGACTATCAAATGGAAAGAAAGAGAGCATAATGTAGTAGACAATGAAATAATGAATGAACCACTGTCACTGGATGCATTGAGAGGGTGTGGATTATTGAAAATTTTCAAAATGCCTAATATGAAAACCAACACCAGGTTGCTGGAGATGCTTGTGAATTACTGGGATCCAGAAGAGGATGCTTTTATGATTGATCAAATTCCCTTGCGAATTAAAGTAGAAGATATCTACTTTATTAATAGACTTTCCCGAAGAGGAGAGCCAGTTAAATTGCAAGGGAAGGCTTGAGGAAGCCTCAGATTAGATGATTATATTCACATATATTTCCTCGGGAATAATGTAGAAGGTAGAGACACAGATCCTACTAAAGAATGTGGAGAGTATGCCCCTCAAAATTCTCCTTTTTACCATTTTTAGGGTAGTAGGTTCAACTTCATTGCACCAAGCATCACATGTTAAAATGAGCCTAGTAGTTGATTGCCTCACCACAGTCTTTGATTGGTGTACATTCCTCCTAATCAATCTGAAAAAGAAACTCACTTCTATAAAAAAGAGTAATACCAAACATTTTGGGTATGGTAGCATCCTTTGCACTTTCTTTTTTGAGAGGCTACAAGGGCTTCGACCCAAAGTGCTCTATACCATCAGCAGCCTAAGGGATCCACGTATAGGTAGATGGGCTAATTTGATGAAGAGATTAGGGGATGGCGAGGACCCTAGAACAACTTTTGACGACAATTTTTTCCTTTGGTGGGAACAACAAGTCATTGCCATTAAGGACTACCCCTATGCAGGTACGGACTTCAGATTAGATCCAGATCTAGTGCTTCCACCAAACGCTACATGGAATGCCACAGGTAAAAATATTTTTTAAGTTTTTAAAGTTATTTGATTTTCTTCGATTTTAAAAATTATGAATTGTAATTCTTTAAAATGAGACAAAAAATATCAAAAAATTGTTTGATCATGATACAAATGTGGGATCGTATGACTTAAGGGTATTCCTAAGCATAGTCATCATGGAAGAGACGTGAAGAGTGTTGCAGCTAAGACTGAGAGACTCCTATATAATGTACAAAGGAACTTGGAGAGGTTGACTCACCAAGTACCTATGGCAGCAATAAAGGATCTACCAAAGGCTATGTAGAGATGCATGGTTGGAGTAGCACGAGATTGGGTGTGGCTGTTTCGACGAGCGGCTACTACCATCGTCTTCTTTTGAGATGCACATCTAGGTTTGGACCCATACATACAGATTAGAGATGTCTATATTTTGATAGGCATGATGCCAATCTAATGCTTGATTAACTATGGAAAAAACAAATGAGTTTTCTGATTGTGGAGTATCAATAAATGTGATAAAATTAAATGATCTTTGTAATAAACTGACTCTCAGAAATTGGTGATATAAATAAGGATCTCTGACATAAATGTTGTTTAACTGAGAAAATACTTGTTGTGAATCTAATTATACTACTAACGAATCAATACCAAGAGATATTTCTTCATATTGTAAGTTAAGCACGGTAGTATATTCAACAACATTACTTGAAGCAGGGTTGATACATATGCGTCTTGAAACAAACAATTGACTGAATGGAAAGTAAATCAGCAAAGCTCTGGAAGCCAAATTCTAGGTATGTTGGCTAGCACCATCGATGAACCCTATATATACCAAATCATCCATTGATACATTCCAAACCAGATCAAAAATATCGATATCACTATGACACCTGCAGAGAGATATGCACAAATATATACAATATACCTAGGCATAATACTTTTTAAGATAGAGCCCATTTCTGGGCTTCGATAACTCATTTTTGTCAAAATAAAGCAATTCATAAGCTCCCTTTTTTAAGACCTTTTCAATGATAAAATGACCACACCACATGGGTTTAAGCTTACCTTCCCCCAAGGTGTCTTCGTCTTGGTCATAGAACAGGACAAGGTCACCTTCAAAGAAAACCCTAGGACACACAACCTTATCATATTGGACTTTCACTCTCTTTTTATGAGCTTCGTTAATTGTGGCAACATCTCGATGTTAGTCATTAAGATGTTCCAAATGAAGAGGCATTCTTGAAGACTAGAAGTGTCCAGAAGAAGTTCCACAATTAATTTAAGAGAAGGAATTTCACACCCCACAAGGAAGATCATTTCCAAACCATAAACTAGTTGAAAAGGAGTGAAATCCATAGCGGCCTTAATCGACATCCAGTATGCCCAAAGCACAGGATATAACATGATTTGCCAATTGGATCAAGCCTTATTAATTTTCCTTTGCAGGATAAATTTCAAGGATTTATTCATCGCTTCTGTTAGGGTCCTATAATTTTTATAGGATCATTTAGCTAATGATTATTATATTTTGGATGTTGTAAATAATATTCCGTATTGTAAACTATTTCCAAAAAGGGTCAAAACCTTGAGAAAATAAAAAAATATGCTTGCAAGTTGAAATGCAACATTAGAGAATAATTAAGTATGTTTAGATTAAATTAATCACATCATTTAAATGTGATTAAATAAATTGTAATAAGGCCTTGGTACTATAACTTTTATGTTATTGTAAAATTGATAACGACAAAAGGATATTTGTCGTATATGGTTAGGTTGCGCACATCTTCCGTGTCCGATGTCCAGTGCACATCTGATTCGACGACACCCGATCTAATTCGGACCCCCTCGCCTTATCTCCCTTTATCAGTTGTGAGCGGGGGGGGTCCAAAATTAGTGGTTTTACCCCTGGGCCCTACTGTTACATGTCTCCCTCAGAGTATTTCAGATGCCCCCCACCCCACCCTAAAATGTTAGATGATCCAAAAATAAATATTATCATAGGTTATTAGGTTAGAATAAAATAATTATTAATTTAAGATATTAAATTAATAATTATTAATCTAGAATATTTAATTATTTAATGGATACATTTAGAATTAGTATATTGTTGTAAAAGATATGACTCTACAAATGTGTCCTATCTTAGGCTCTATTTTAGGAGAATTTTTAGTAAGATTGTTTGAATAGCTTTTATTATAAGTGGACACTTGTTTTTTTTCTAAGTTAGGCTAATTCTATTACAGATAAAATATTTTACATTGAGGCATTAGCCTATGCCTATCCATGCCTGAGTAATGGCAAAAAATGGAAAAGAAAAAGTTTGGATTGCCCATAATGCGAAACCAGTCCGAGTCAAAAAAACGATTTCAAAATTTAACTTTCTGCGCACGCAGGGGAAACCAACAAATGCGCACAGTTTGTTATCAGTTTTCATAGTGAAACAAAAACAACTAAGGAACTTAAAACCAACAATTTCTTTTCCTCGAACCCCATTAAAAAAAACTAGAAAGCAAAGTTCCAAAAACCTAAGAGGAAAGACACGTGGCAGGCTGTGTGGCAAACATGTGGTGAGCTGTGTGGCAGACACATGGCAAGCAAAGTGGCTGACTAGGAGCAAGGAGGAGATGATGGGTGTTCCTCCACGATGAAGCACCTGTAATCCTCCATGTCGCAACCTGCCTATTGCGAGGCATCCATGTTGCCTACCTGCTGTGCTGGATGTTCCTCCTCGATGAAACAGTGATAAGGGTCCATGGCCTCATCTGCATGCTGGTCCTTGTCTACCTCCTTCCCTGCTTGTCCCGTCTCCTTCTCAGTGTTCCTCTACCCTGGCCCGTGGGTGCGCGTCTGAGGCATGTCTAGTTCTACTTTGGTGTGGCCACCTCCTTCAATGGTGCGACCACCACACATAGTGTCTTGTCCCTCAATTCCTCTGGTGCGACTACCACCCGCAGTGGCCTGCTCAATTACTCTGGTGCGACCACCACCCATAGTGGCCTATCCCTCTATTGCTTGCTCTCTCTCGTGAAAGAAAATGGAGATAGTGGCAGTGATGATGGGCCTGTTTAGGGTTGAACAAAATGTGAATTGGACATTCTAGGGATGTAGCTATGGATTAGATGGAGTGCCTCTGGGAGGTGAGGCAGAAATGGAAGGAAAGCTGCTGGGAGGTGAGGCAGGGGGCGCCGAATGGAGGTGGTAAGATTGAGAGCGGCCTCTTCCACTATGGGTATTTGGGTAGCACCCAAGAGTCTTCTCGGCCAGGGAGGAAGTGGAATCAGAAACTAGAGAATGTTAGGGACGAGTCAGGCTTCCTCTACTTCCGCCCCTGCGGCTGCGCATACGGTGTCACATTCTCGACATATTGTCTTCAGAAGTTTGAGAATTCTTTCTTGGATTGGGCTTCCTTTTCCCATAATTGTTTAGCCATGTGGTAGGAGTCCATGAGGTGTTGAATATTTTCTCCCTTTTTTTGACAATTAGGATAGTAGCAGGGTCCCTGGAATCCGCTTTTAATTAAGTTGTCCCAAGTGAGAATTTTTTGATGATAGAGAAACCAGGTGAAAGTAGAGCTTTTGGGTCATATTCCTGTAGTCCATAGGCGATTCCAAGCAGGATCAACTGGTTCCTGTGTTTGGAGCATCAACTTATATGCCTCTTTTCTTGTGTAAGTTCCTCTAGGAGTGTAGCCCCATCTCAGAACATCTTTTCCATTGGTACATCTGATTTTCCTGCTGGCGAGTTCTTTGTGTAGCTTCGAGTTATAGGTTTCGATTTCATGTTGTATTATCTATTCAATAGGTTTCCATTGCCTAAAGCCTTGATTGGTACTTTAAGTCCAGTATTGCGCTACATGGTCGGTCTGGTTGATGTTGTTTCCATCGTGATTTGTAAAGGGTAGGATTTCTGCAATTTTTGGCCTCTGTTGCCATGAATCCACCCAAAAACACGCAATTCACCCATCGCGTATCTCCCATAAGCTGTGCTTTTGTATTAGCTCTCTATGATGTTTTGTTGCATTCCAGATTAGAGATCCTGTGTCTGTGGTGATGATTCTAATTAGCTCTTCCTGTGGATGATTGTTCACATATTTTGTAGTCCATTTTTGTGCCCATAGCTTCTGTGGATTTGAAACTCACTGCCACCATATTCATGCTCCCATTAAAGTGTTGTTGTGTTGCCGGTCTCGCAGTCCTAGACCCCCCTGCTTTTTTGTTGTGCAGACCATGACCCATTTTACAAGTGCCCATTTATGGTTCTGCCCTATGGAGCCCCATAAAAAATTGTGTTGCAAAATTTTGATCTTTTTGAGTGCCCATTTTGGTGCCACAAGAACAGAGAAGAGATAGAGAGGCATGGATTGTAAAATAACCTTTATCAGAATGAGCCTACTGGCCATGTTGAAAGTTCTGTAGGTCTAGGATGATAGGCGGCTTTCGATTTTCTCAATGAGTTGTTGCCAGGAGGCGTGCTTTAAGGCTGAGTCAATCAATGAAGCACCCAAATATTTAGATGGGAGTTTAGCTTGTGAGAATCCCATGATTCTGGAAATTATTCTTTGAGTTGCAGGAGGAGTATGGAAGAAAACAATTTGAGATTTAGCAGTATTAATGGTGGTCCTTGAGGCCATTTAAAAGGTTTCTAGTAGAGCTTTGAAGGCACGAGCTTCACTAACAAAAGGATGTCCGAACAACGTATTATCATCAACAAATTGTTGATGAGTTATAGCAAGGGTTCCATGGGCTGAGATGCCTCTGAGGTCGTGAGGTTGAACAACATTCTTTATGAGGCGACCCAAATGTTTTTCCATAATAATAAATAGGAAGGGGGATAAAGGGTCACTTTGACAAATTCCCCTAGATGGGGAGTAGGGTTCGGAAGGGATTCCATTAACTAGGATGGAGCAGATAGGGGAGGATATGAGATTCATAAGCCATCTAACCTACGTCGGGCAAAAGCGGAAGGTAGTAAGCAATTGTCTTATATATGACCAACTTAGTTTGTCGAAAGCTTTCGAGAGATCGATTTTAAGAAGCATACCTGCCTATTTATTTCTCTTTAAGGAATGAATGATTTCATGAGTCAATATGATGCCATCGAAGATTTGACGTCCTTAAACATAACTCGATTGTTCTGGCGAGATGAGAAGAGGGAGAAGCGGTTTGAGGCAATTGGAAATGACTTTCAAAATTATTTTGTATATGACATTGCATAGAGCAATGGGTCCGAACTTCTCTGGGGTACTTGGCTGATCTTTTTTGGGAATGAGAGCTATCAATGTTGCGTTGAGAGAAGGAAGTAGCCAATGCATAGCTCGTGATTCTTCTACCACTTTCCATACTTCCTCTTTGATTAGATCCTAAAAGTGATGGTAGAAGTTTGAGGTGAAGCCATCAAGTCCTGGAGCCTTCCCATATTTCAGTTGATCTGAGGCTGTTTCTACTTCCATCATAGTTACCCGTCTTAGCAAGAGCTGATCGTGCTCTTTGGTTATAATTCTAGGAATATGCTAGAGTATTTCATTTATAGCAGGTTGTCTATCTGTAGGTGGCTCTTGATGTACTATTTTAAAGTGATTAATGAGCTCTCTCTCAATATCTTCCTGTTTCTCCATTCTCTCTCGCCGTGGATTTTATATATACGAGATGGTATTTTTCATTCTTCTTTGGATAGTTGTGTGGTGAAAGAATTTGGTATTTCTTTCCCCTTCTTTTAGCGATCTGATTCTTGACTTTTGTTTCTAGAGCATTTCCTCTTGTTTCCTTCTTTCTTCCAATTGTGTGAGAAGAGCTTGTTCTTGGCTTGTTAAAGTCTCGTTTCTGCCTCATGTGATGATCTTTTGCTGTAGCTCTGTCATGCTTTTCTCGGGCACTTTTTGGCCTTGAAAGATATTACTGAATGTGGTATGATTCCAGTACTTGATTTTCCTTTTGATATGCCTTAAACTCTATTGAATTTATACATAGTTGAGCTGCTAAGGGGGATAAATCTCTCCCAAGTTGATCTGACCATATTTTTGAAATCAGGGTGAGTGAGCCAAAAAGTTTCGAATCTGAAGGGTTTCCTGTTTGAATTTCCAGGACCCGTCCATTGCAGGGAAATGGGCCAGTGATCTGAGCCTGCAATGGGGAATATTGAGGCATTAATATCACCTCCCAGATGTACTGAGTTATTGGAGATGACGAATCTGTCCAACCTGGATGTAATTTGTTGAGGACCCGACCTTTTACTATTCCATGTGAAAAGACCATTATCAAATGGTAAATCAATCAACCAGTTATTTTTAATGTATTCTTTGAAGCTACTATTTTCACTGTCCAATTTCCTTCTTACGCCTTGTTTTTCCTCCAGCCGTGTGATCATATTGAAGTCACCCCCTATGATCCAGATTGGGTGTGTTCTTGTGGAATTGGGAGCTTCCAACGATTTTAGCAGCATATTCTTTTGCAGAGTATCTTGAGGGAAGTATACATTTGTCAAGTGACCATGTATATTGGTTCCGATAATGTGAAAAGTGGCTTGGATGAAATCATGGGAAGCATGGAAATCTGTAAGGGAGATGTGCTACATGTTCCAGGCTATAGCAAGCCCCCTCGAAGCTCCCGTTGCATCTACCGTGATAGTTTGGCATCTTGACTAGGCTTTGGATAAAATGGAAGCTAATGTGCTAATATTACATTTTGTTTCCTGCATGAAGAAAATATGTGGTCTTTCATGCTGTATCATGTTCTTTATCATCCTTATTTCTCAGGACTATTGAGTCCTCGAACATTCCATGAGATGAGTTTCATGGTTGACTGGTAGGTAAGGATCTGTAGTATTTAGTCAACATGGAGCACCTTCGAGACTCCACTAACATTTCCCCAATGAGGATGGTGCATTCTAAATTCATATTTCTACCTCTTTTCTTCCCATATTTGGTGATGTGTTTCCCATCCCAGCTTCTTCCTTGTTGTATGCCCAGTGTGCTGTGCTGGTGCACTCTTGAGAGTACTACTTCCAGATTTTCAAGTTTCTTGTCCGGTATTTTGTCAAACTATTTCTTTTTGCATGCATGTTCTAGACTGAAAATGTCTAGGTCTCCTAGAAGCTTTCAGGTTCTTCTTCCATGTGACTTTGTTGGCTGCTCTCCTCCATGTGGCGGATTGTGTTGAGTGGGTCTGTCAACAAGTTGTTAATGTCCATTCCTTTTGTGGACCATAGGGCTTTGTTGCGATCTTGAAGGGGAATAAGTTGCGAGGTTGTTGGTTTCAGATCTAAGTTATTCGCTAATGATGGTTGACTAGCGTCATTAGGAATAGGTACAACAAAATGTTTGGTGGATGGCATAGAAGTTTTCTTAGCTATATTGGAGGGATCTGATTCTGACATATCTAGGTTTGACTGAAGGTCAAAACTGTTGCTGGAGGATGGTGCATCAGAGGGTGGTATTATATTTTTTGGTGTTGTAGGTGGTTTTTTGTTATGCTTCTTTCTATTAGCAACTTTGGTGAACCCTTCCACATCAGATTTTCCCCCGTGGTCTGTAGATTTAGAAGGAGCATTTGGAGGACAATCACGGAATAAATGTCCATGGGCATGGCATTTCCTACATCTAAAGGGCACATTTTCATAATCTATGGGTTGAATCCATTCAAATTCATCGTGAAGGAGACTTACCGAATCCGTGAGTGCCTTGTCGAGTTTCATATAAACACATATGGGCGCATATGACATGTACCAGCGAAGCTTTGTTTCCTTGACAATCTTTATGGATTATCCCAACCCATTGCCAATAGCTTTAAGTGATTCTTCATCCCAATATTCCAGAGGTAAGGAATACATGTGAATCCATACTGGTGCCCAAATGAAGTCTTCCTTGTCTGGATTGAATCTTTATATCCAATCTCATAGATATAGACCCGCAACATTGAAGAATTAGGGTCCTCCATCTAGAACACGATTTCTATCTTCAATGCAGTTGAAGATGGCTGTAAAAAAACCTTTGGTACCTAGCTATAGGATTACATGTCCCTTAGGGTTCCACTTTGAGGTTATCCACCCTTGCAGAGCTTTTTCGGTAGGTTAGGTCAGCAACCTATAAATTTTCCCATCAGCGCATGGTCTTTCATATATTGTATTTGTGCATTGATTTGATGGCTCGGTAAGTCGATCTTGGGTCCTTCCGCTACAATGGGCTTATAGGTGGACGAAGACGCCTTCTTTGGTTCTTCAGGTGCTACAGGGTTGTTTTCTTTTTCAATGTTAATATCTGTCAGGCCATTCTTCTCCTGCTGCTGTGCAGGCTGTACCGTTGGCTATTCTATTCTTCTAGTTGAGGGTTGTTCATTTTCTTCCCTACAAGTCTGATTTCCATTATTGCATCCTATGGGAGGAGGCCTTGCAACCTCCCCCATCATGATTTTAATTGACAGTTTCTACCACTTCAGCCAGACCCACTCTGGCAGCGGTATTGCTTGATTTCGAGCCTGCTTTCTCTGCCTCTGCACTGTGTAAGGGTTTGTCATAAACCTTATTCCGCCATTTTCCTCTGCTAACAGGCTCTCCAAAGAGTTTCTAAGTGGACACTTTTTATTGCATAAGTGATCCATAATTACAGGTAGTTAGGACATTGAGCTTATAAATAGCTCATTGCAAGAGTGCTTGGTTGTTTGGGTGTAAACTCTTGCAAAATTCCAGATGTAATTATTTTTTTTTATTAATAAAATTATGTGTCTGAGGACACTCTTGCCATTATTGTGGTATCAGAGCTCCAGTAATGCTGCAGTAGATGTGAGGAGGATATTCCAACTCAACAAAGTCCTGGAAAACACCATTCAATTGACAAGAATATGATTGAACTCATCAGATTATAATTCATACAAGCGTGAAGGTGGGGTCATTTGAATTGGTTCCGACACAGATTCCTTCGACCCCTGCTCTTTGAATATTCACCAAAGTAATTTTGATGCCATCGACTGATTTTATTTGTTTTAAGAAACAACTCTTATGCCTAGTCTGTGAGTTTGCTATACAGTTTCGAAAGCCCAATGACTGAGGGAAGCACCCTTCTTTGCTCTGTTAGTAACTCCTCAATTTGGAAGATTGTACACTATTTGGCCTATGTTTCAAGCGAGCCTTTCATTGTTTCCCTCTAGAGCTTGACACTTCCTTTGATATTCCTCTGTTCTAGAGTTTTGCTGGCTTTTTTCACCAAGCATACAAAGAGTGGGACTACTATCCTCTGATTTCAAAGCGAAGTCTCATCGCAGACAATGATAAAGAGAAGGAGTTGTGGATCAATTCCATAATACAACATTCCAGTGTCAGTGTGAAATCAGCAGATGAAACCAACTTGAGCTAGCTACCAGCCAGCATGAGCAGAGCCAGCAGAACCAATGTGAAACCAGCATAGCCAATGTGAAGCCAACAAAGCTAGGCAGAACCAGCATGAAGCTAGCAGGAGCCAGCAAGAAGCCAGTCCATTCTGTGATCTGCGTAGAACATTGGATCAATCTTTTTCAGGTTGCAGGGTTCAAGCATATGGTGAAATCCTCATGCCAAAGTGAAGAATTAGTCTTTGTTGCCAAGTTGAATTTTTTAAAGTTTGCTTTGATTTTTTTAAAAAGGAGATATGTTCACTTTTTTTTCAAGTGACTTCATAAAAATTTATTCTTTTTTTGTTAAGGATTTCTGATAGTCATAATGTGGAGTATTTCAATGGAGTGATAAGGTGTAATTTATTTTAAAATTTTGTATTTTTAGTGGAGAGGAAAGTTGTGGATTTTGTAATTTGGTGAGGTAAGGAATTTTTTTTTTTTTTTTTTTTTTTAACTCAGAGAAATAAGGTGTGAGGGGTTATTTGTAAATGTTTAGGGAAGTAAATTTTTTGGAGTAATAAGGTGATTTTATTTGTATTTTTTGTATATATGGAGAGATAAGTGTGACATTGTAACTCAAAGAAATTTTACTTTGAGCGGAGGTAACATTTTTTACCAAGTTTTGCGAGAGCATCATTGACAGAGTCAAATTTTGAAAGTTACCTTGTAAATATTTGAGAAATTGACTAGAGCCAAGTGCAAAGCTCAGTGATTTTTCTCCTGTTTCAACGACTATACAAGGGTCAAGGCCAAGTCCCGATAGATCGTTTTTTGTGTAGTGTGTTGCATGTTGTGTTGCCCATCTTGATTTTTTTTTTTTGAGCCAGATTGTTGGTGTGAAGCTTCAACACTACAATGTCAAAGCTGATTAATTTGTTTTCTGATTCTGACAAACTTGAAGGCACACAATCTTACAAAACATGGCAACGCCTCATCGAAAGCACTCTCATTTATAATGAACTGTGGCATGGTATATGTGATGGTGATATTAAGCCAAATAAACCCACAGATGCAGCTACACTAGAAAAATGGGAAGTTAAGAATGCCAAAGCATTAGCTCTCATTAAATCTTCTATCAATGATGGAATTTATGTCCATATAGCAAATGCTACAGATGCATGGTCTGGTTTGAGAACTTTTAAAGAATTCTTTGATACTCAACGTAATCAAAGAAAGTTGATCTACAATTAAAATTGTTGCAACAAAAATTGACTGAAGGAGGTGATGTTCTTGAATATATCTCCAGACTTAAGAATATTAAGCAGGAAATCATTAATGCCGGTTTTCAAGCAGTAGATGATAGTTTTATGGTCACAATTTTAATTGTTGGACTTCCTTCTTCCTACACACATTTTTTGGAGACTCTAAATTTAACTGGTAAGTTAGAGAAACTAAAGTTTTATGAGCTCTATGAAATGTTGACCCAACATGATAAAACCTTTTGGAAGAAAAAGAAAGTTGGTGAAGATGTCTTTTTCATAGAGGCCAACACTAGTAAATCATCAAATGATAGTTCTAGAAACAAAGGAAAAACGAATTTCAATAAGAATCAAGTAGCACATAATGTACAAAGTAGAGGTAGAAGCCAAAGCAGAGGAAACAACTTTAATAGTGGCAACAGTTCAGGCAGGAGTACTTTTCAAGGCAGAGGAAACAATCAAGGAAGAGACTATTTTCAAGGAAGAGGAAATAATAATCAAGGTAGAGGACAACCTCAAAGTAGAATTCAAAGCAAACGTAGAGGACAATCTCCAGGAAGAGGAAGAGACTTAGTAAAATTGTGTGTTGAAGATGTAACAAAGTTGGACATTATGCTGAAGATTGTTGAACTTTTCTTAATAAAATTCCCAAGTTTCATCAGCACTCAGCACAATTTGCAAATGATCAAGATGATGATAAATCAAAATATGTTTTTACTTCTTCGCTAGCATTACAACTTTCATCCCATCTTAGAAGTGATTATGAAGATGCCTAGATCTTGGATTCAGGGGAAACTCAACACATGACTTGTCGACGTGACGTTTTTTGGAATTTTCAAGATTTCCAACTTAAATTCCATTTTTCTTGCAGATGATACAAAACATACTCCTTATGGAAAAGGAACAGTTAAAGTTTTTCTCCCTGGCATTGGAGAAAAAATGATTTCAAATGTATGGTGTGTACCAACCTTTAAGAAAAAATTGCTATCTTTAGTCACAATCTAACAAGCAGGACATCAGGTAATTATGGAAGATGGCCTAGTTAAGATTAATTCAGTGAAACAGAGCTTGAAATCTGTGATGATAGGTTATGAAGATGGAAAATTGTTAAGGATGAAAGGGACAATTATTCTAAGGCATTCTGATTTTGCAGGGGTAGTGGCTATAGGAATTTCACCTATAATATTTTGGCATGTAAGATATGGACATTTAAATTTTGATAGTCTTTTTCAATTCCAGAAACAAGGGATGGTTAAAGGACTTCCCACTTTCAAAAAGGAAAATGAAAAATGTGAAGCTTGCATTTATGGAAAACAAAGCCGAGAAAGCTTTCCAACAAGTTCATGGTGTGTAAACAGGTTGCTGCAACTAGTTCATAGTTTGGTGGTTGCAAATATTTCTTACTATTCATTGATGATTTCATTAGAATGACTTGGGTTTATTTCTTAAAGAAAAAGTCAGAAGCATTTGAAAAGTTTAAAATTTTTTGCCAACTTGTTGAAAATGAAGTCAAAGAAAAGATAGGTACTCTCAGGACAAATAATGGGGTAGAATTCACTTCAAATGAATTCAAAACTTATTGCATTGATAATGGCATAAGAAGACATCTTACAAATGTTTACATTTCACAACAAAATGGAGTAGTAGAAAGAATGAATCAACCTTGTTAGGAATGGCGAGATCTATGTTAAATTTTAAAAGGTTAAGTCCAACATATTGGATAGAAGCAATTCATACAACTGTCTACTTAAGAAACAAATATCCAACTTCTTCTTTAGACGAAATCACAACTTATGAAGCTTGGTTTGGTTTCAAACCTTGAGTTAAACATCTTAGAGTTTTTGGATCAGTATATTATGCCTTAGTTCCAAAAAAAAACGAACTAAGCTTGACTCAAGAAGTTTGAAATGCAAAATGATTGGCTATTCTGATGAGAAGAAAGGGTACTGTCTTTTGACCAATGGAAAATTTATTGTGAGAAGGGATGTAATTTTTGATGAAACAGAGAGTAAGAGTGTTGAAGAAATCGAAAGTCTTCTTCAAAAGTTAGAAATTAAAGGTAGTCAAAGAAAAGGAAATATGCAAAGTCAACCAAATTCACCAAATTGGTATGAACTTAATTTTCCTTCATCTGAAGATGATTTCTCCAATCCATCTACTTCAACAACACCATCAAGATCTTCTAACAGTTCATCCACATCTTTAAGCAGCAATAGTTCTTCAAACAGTGATTCTCCCCCTCCAGAGTCTTCAAGTGATCGAGTTTATATTAATCCACTTTACAATGATGGTGACTTTTTAGAATCTCAAACAAGTGAGCATCAACTACCGAAATGGGCAGTTCAACTTTTGAAAGATGTAAGGCCCGATGAGCAAAATAAAACAGGAACAAGGAAGTCACACAGAAGTGAAGGCAATTTTGCATTGATAGCACATGTTTTTACTGAACCTTCCACATACAACAAAGAAGTAAAACATAAAGAATGGAAATAGGCTATGATTGAAGAATATCGAGCAATAATTGATAACAACACTTGGAAACTTGTTGATTGTCCTCAGAATGTTAAACCCATAGGATGCAAATGGGTTTATAGAATTAAGTACAACCAAAAGGGTGAACTTGAAAAGTATAAAGCAAGACTTGTCGCTAAAGGCTTTGCACAGCAAGAAGGCATTGATTATGATGAAACTCTTTCTCCTACAGGGAAATGGAACACCATTCGATTAACACTTGCATTGGCTACTCAGAAAGGATGGAAAATTCATCAAATGGATGTGAAAAGTGCTTTTCTCAATGGGGATTCAGGAAGAAGTGTATATGACACAACCACCAGGTTTTGAAATTGAAGGGCAAGAACATAAAGTTTGCAAATTGATCAAGGCTTTATATGGGTTAAAACAAGCTCCCCGAGCTTGGTATGCAAAAATGGATGAATACCTTAGGAAAGTTGGTTTTCAATGAAGTGAATCTGATGATACTTTGTATGTGAAACAATAGGGCAAATATCTAGTGATTCTTGTTATATATGTAGATGATTTGATCATTACTGGAAACAATGATGATCATATAGCCCATGTGAAAAATGAGTTACATGCAAGTTTTAAGATGACAAATTTAGGATTACTTCACTACTATCTTGGAGTTGAAGTCTTCCAATGTCCACATCATATTTTCATTTCTCAAAGTAAGTATGTGGCAGAGGTTCTTCAGTGATTTGGTATGTAGGATTGCAAGCCTGTTCTTACCCCCATGGAGCAAAACTTGAAACTTTCAAAATTTGAAAGGGGGGAAAGGTGGACATCACTACTTACACACAGTTGATTGGTAGCTTGATTTATTTAACAAACACTCGCCTTGATCTATCTTATGCAGTCAGTATTCTTTCACATTTTATGCAGGAACCACAAGACAACCATTGGAATGCAGCCAAAAGATTTCTTTGATATATCCAAGGAACAAAAGATTTTGGTCTTCTTTACAAAAGACTAAAAACTTCGTATTTGGTGGTTTTTCAGATGCCGATTTTGCAGGAAGTATTGATGATCGAGCATCAACATCAGGTTATTTAATGAACATGGGGTCAGTAGCAGTGTCTTGGATTTGTAAGAAACAAGCTACAATAGCTACTTCTTCAGCAGAAGCAGAGTAAATTTCAGCATGGGAAGAAACATGTGAAATTGTTTGGTTGTGCAGAATTTTGCAGGACTTGGGCATTTCTCAAGCAGAAGCTACATCATTATTCATTGATAGCCAGTCAGCCATCAAACTTGCTAAGAATCCAGTTTTTCATTCAAAGACAAAGCATGTGGACACCAAGTATCATCATATCAGATCTCTCATTGCCAAAGATGTCCTCAAGCCAATTTATTGTCCTTCAGAACATCAGATCTCCGAATTTTTCACGAAACCGCTTGGCAGAATAAAATTTACTAAGTTCATGGATGAACTTGGTATTTGTTGTAATGTATCTTAGGATCATAGGGGGGAATGTTATATGATCCAAAAATAAATATTATCATAGGTTATTAAGTTAGAATAAAATAATTATTAATTTAAGATATTAAATTAATAATTATTAATCTAGAATATTTAATTATTTAATGGAGACATTTAGAATTAGTATATTGTTGTAAAAGGTATGCCTCTACAAATGTGTCGTATCTTAGGCTCTATTTTAGGAAAATTGCCAGTAAGATTGTTTGAATAGCTTTTATTGTAAGTGAACACTTGATATTTCATAAGCGATCCATAATTAGAGGTAGTTAGGACATTGAGCTTATAAATAGCTCATTGTAAGGGTGTTTGGTTGTTCAGGTGTAAACTCATGCAAAATTCCATATGTAATTGGTTTTTCTAATTAATAAAATTACGTGTCTGAGGACACTTCTGCCATTATAAAACCACAATCCTCCTCTACCCCCCTCTAAAAGCGGTATTAGCTCCCATGGGGGCTTCACTCATTGAACCTCTGACATAGCACGTGCATTCGTGGCATACTAAACAATATCTTTAATTTGACTACATATTTGAAAATACCTCTAAAATCACATTATTTAACCCCCTACTAATATAAATCCAATACACCTTCCAAATTTATAAATCCCCTATTTTCACTAAATATTGTATGTATCCATTTTTTTATTCACATTTTCTATACCCTTTTATTTTTATATCCCTAATATAGTGACATGATGCCTCTCTTATAACACCACATGCATTCTACAATGCTCCTTTCTTCTTTGATATCCATTAAAATCTAGTACAGATACAATCACCTAGAGCTACAAAGGATCATAAGAAGAACTATAGAGAGCTTACTCTCAATTGCATTCTAAACTTGTCTAGTTGCTTCCACAAGTGCTACAAAGGATCATGAGCAAGGCTAAAGAGAGCTTAATCTCAATTGCATACTAAGATTTTTTATTTGCTTTAGATCTAGGGGCATAAGTGCATTGGAAGTAGACTCCCATAATACAAATTCATTTCCAGGTCTGGGTGATGCCATGGTGATGCCCAATTTTGACCAAAAGAAAAGCCCATGAAAAGCCCCCAAAACCATCACAGAATAGTCTCTATTAGATACTCTGATGAGGAGAAAAAGGTCTGGCATGACTTTGATTCCTTTTTGAGTGAGAAGCTCCATGATATGATGGCCTATTTAGCTATGTAAGTATATGCATAGCCAACCTATAGCACGACCACAACAAGACCAAAGAAATACTTACAAGCCCTCAAGATTGTGTACAAATTTGTCATTTCATCCATGAAGTTCTTGGTGCTAACACCCATTACATTATCGTTGTAATGGGATGCTCTCCCTTGTTGTAATGGGATGCTATCCCTTAGCTTAAGGATACATACATAATTATGTTTGTAGGCCTTGGATGATGTTATGAAACCAACTCACAAAAATATAGAAAATATAGATCAATGCCTTAGAAATAAGCCTCTTCAAGGGGGCAACCTCCTTTACATTACACAAATGAACAATTCTTGGATGATACAAATGACAAGACCTCCTTTCTATATATAGGAATCCAAGGTGTCATAATATAATCAGAGCCAACATAACAATAATAATGTAAGGGAACAATAATAATAATAGTGGGCTTCTATGGGGCACAATAATAACAATATGGGGACTACATGGGTACAACAATATAATAAGGGGGTTGTACTAATAACAATAAGGGTTTACACTGGTAGTATAGGGGCCTAATGTGCCCCTCTCCTTCAAAAAGTGTTGTCCTCAATGATTGAGTGGTTCTTGATACTTCTATATAAAATTATTGTCCTCCCATGTGGAATATTCAACAGGTAAGTTCTTCCACTTGATGAGATACTATGAAATTGATCGATTTTGTAGCTATCAGGTTCTTGTTTCTATGACTGCTCTAGGTTCCAATATGATTTTTCCTTCCTCTTCAAGTTCTGGCAATATTGTTTGAACTGGGATCTTATGCAACTTTTGAATGAGTTTCCACACTTCTTCATCCTTCTTCGATTCATCCCTTGCTTCATTTATCCAATCTGGTTGGATAATAGAAATAACATAAAACAATGCTTCCACATCCTCATCCTTTCTTGAGGGTGCATCTGCAACAAAAAATTTCTTCCCTTTTCTGTAGATGATGTCAAAGTCATAACCCAACATATTTGTGACCCATTTTTTCTGTTCTTCTAAAGATAATATTTGTTCTAAAAAGTATTTAAGACTATCATGATCCATTTTTTTCTTGAAGTGTCTTCCCATTGGATAAGGTCGCCATTTCTTAAGTGCATGTATTATTGCCAACATTTCCTTCTGATAAATAGCTTGCTTGAGATGTAGCCATAAAATTACCCAGTCATCTACATCATTTTTTTTCACTGTGATGTTGATCTACCTATTGTTTCATTCAATTTTGCACCAAAGTGGCATTATCCTTTAAAAGTTAGAGAACTTGTTGTTGATGCTCGATGTGATCTTTCACTGCTTGAACCTTTTTCTTCTTGATATGTCCTTCTATCTTGAGAGTTTGAGGAGTGGTAATTTCTTCCAATGCTTTACAAGATATGGTCGGTTTCATTTCTTGATTCTCGATGTGATCTTTCACTTCTTGAACATTTTTCTTCTTGATATGTCCTTCTATCTTGATAGATTGAGGAGTGGTAATTCTAGCGAATGCATTACAAGATATGGTTGGATTCATTTCTTCTTTCTCAATGTGATCTTTCACTTCTTGAACCTTTTTCTTCTTGATATGTCCTTCTATCTTGAGAGTTTTAGGAGTGGTAATTCTTGCCAATGCTTTAGAAGATATGTTCGGATTCATGTCTTCTTTCTTTGGGGTTGGGTCCTTGCGTATATCCTCTTATTTTGATGTTTATTGATCCTTTTCTTCCTCCTCTTCATACTCTATGTAAAATAACTTCTTCTCAACACACTTTAAACTTTAGCACATTTTTTATTACAATTGTAAGAAAGCTATTTTTCTCTTTTTCCTTCCAATTGTTGTGGTGTAACCCTTGTAGGTTGTGGAAGGCTAGGAGAAACAACACTTCCATCTTTATAGTTGTGAGGGGTAGACTTCCTTGTTGCCATAATTTTTCTTTCCACTTTGTAACAAAGCCCTTTTTCTCTTTTTCCTTCCAATTGTTGTGGTGATGCTCTAAAGAAGGTGTTGCTCTTTGTATCCTCATAATTTTCTATAATTTCCTCTGTGAAAATTGACCACGTAAAAAGTGGTTTACAAGAACAAAGCCCTTTATACCATAAAAATTGATCTTGTTATAAATATGAAGATGCAATACATACCTTTTGTAATAGTGGTACACCATGTAGATCAAAATATTTCTCCATCTATAGTATCCAATTTACGGATCCTTGCCATCAGACTTCCTCATCTCGATCTTTCTTGATTTTAGGAGCTCAATATTGAAATGACTGTCACTCTGTAATTTCATATCTCCAAGTTCTGAATTGCTTCGTGTAGTAGCTCTTTGAGTTCTCTTTCTAACCCTGCAAGTCTGATGAGAATTTGATTATCCAAGAAAGGGTTATGCTAGATATCCCATGGTGACCATATTATAGACTATTTTAGTAGAGCGAACTTGTACGACGTGCCACATCTCATTGTTTCTAGATTAGTACCTAAAAGTGATATACAGAAAACTACAGGAAGTCCTCTTTCTGTAACGTCTGACGAAATGTTAATCTGATGCTCAGAGAGACAGTTATGACGATTTTCCCCTGGTGGCCTGTTTGGAATGCAATTCAGGGGTATGCAAAAACCCTAACTTCCTCAGACTATATCTCCAAAACTATAGTGAGACAACATCTAAAATTTGGAGCCAAGGTTTAGACTGATTTCTTCTTAAATGGGCTTCTAGCTTAGCTTCTGAAACTTCGTAGAAAAATAGTTATAGCGAAAATCCCACAATGACCTGTTTTAGTTGAAATTCTGGAGCTTGCAAAAACCCTAACCTCCTCAGATCATATCTCCGAAACTATAGCGAGAAAATCTCTGAAATTCGGACCCTAGGTTTAACGAGATATCTTCTCAAATGGTTTTTTTAGCTTCTGAAATGTCATAGAAAAAACATTATAGCGAAATTCCATGATGACCTGTTTGGAGCAGCGAAACCCTAGAATCCAAAGCTCTGATACCAAATGTTATGAAACCAGCTCACAAAAAGATAGAAAAGATATATGAACGCATTATAAATCAGCCTCTTAGAGGGGGAAAACTCCTTTACATTACACAAATGAACAATTCTTAGATGATACAAATGACAAGACCTCCTTTCTATATATAGAAGTCTAAGGGGTCATAATATAATAAGAGTCGACATAACAATAATAATGTAAGGGCATAATAATAACAATAATGAGCTTCTCCCCGGATGCGGGTGATTAATTTTCCAAAGGAAAATCAGGCGGCGCATCATATGGGCATCTGTCAGTTCACATACGCCACGAGTCAGATCGCTTGGGAAGGGAAATGGGCCTGCAAAACTTCTTTAATGAGGCCTTTATTGTGTTCACCCGTCGTCTCGCGCGCTACGTCCTGCCGCTCTTTAAACGCTCATAGCATACCAGCTTCAATGCATTCCGGTGTCGAGTTTTTACTTCCAGTTCTGGGTGTTTCTCTGAATCCCTCTGCAAGGGTTCACAGAACTGTTAATGTACAGAGTTTGTATGGTTATTGGGAGGTTCTGTTGTTACCCAGCTCAGAGCAAGCAAAAATGCAGCGTGAAAGAGTCAGGTTACTGAGCAGAAGAGGGGGTTCTGGTGGTCGAGCAGTCTTGCGGCGTTCCTCCGACACTCCGGAACCTGAAAGGCGTTTTCCTCCGGCAATGAGGAGCGGCAGAGGAAGGGGTCGTGGTAGATCTGGAGCTGCAGTATGTGAACATGCTGCTCACCATACTGCGCAGTATCATTTCCCTTGCTCGCTCGATAATGCTACTTTTATTATTTCCATTTCTATTGAAAAGCTTGAAGGCAACAGTAATTTGGGAGCGGGCCAAGCTGAAGCACCTGCTGAACAAAGAATTGTAAATCCGGAGGAACATTTACGCCCAGTCGAGGAGAATGCTTCGTCGCCGATTCTGGAAAACCCTGCTGGCCCAGGTGTATCCGTGCGTGGCGATCCGTCCGGCTCGGTGGCCCCTCATTCGGACTCAGAGGACTCTCTTCGGTACAGGTGTCTGGTTGTTGAGGAGCCCTATACTACAGATGATGACTAGCCTAGCTTAATTCTGTTTTCGTTGCTATGATTTTGGCTCAGGATCTTGCATGTCAGTGCGTCGTTACTACATATATCAGTTGTTTCATGTTTCTGTCCATGTTTCTGTCCATGTTCAAAACTGTAATGTGTTGGAGAACTGTACTGATCTTATGTGTTTTTTGTAAAATGCCATCAACAGGCTAAACTCTCAAGGCCACGGCCTTGTTGTAATTTTTTTGTATCAATAATAGAAGTAGTCATATTGAGAAAAAAAAAACAATAATGAGCTTCTATGGGGCACAATAATAACAATATGGGGACTACATGGGCACAACAATATAATAAGGGGGTTGTGCTAATAACAATAAGGGGTTACACTAGTAGTATAGGGACCTAACAACTGCATGTGTGTTTATTTTGTCAGAGAAAAATACCTATATATACATGGGAGGTGAACATACATGTTGTGCCAAAAAGGATTGGACTTGGATTTTCATCCCAATTTGAATACATACATAAATAAACACATATATATGCTACCAATCTTTATTAGGCACGCTGATTTCATATTTTCAAGCTAACCCAAATATGGCCTATGGATGTCAATTTCAAATTTCAAAGGTCTATTTTACCAAAGATAATTCATAATAATAATTCCTCATCCAAGCAAGTATAAACGTTGAGGAGTTGGCCCATAAGTATAAAATTCATTTTAATACCAATTTGAGAGGAAAAATCCTTATTGGCTCTGAAACTTTAACACTTGTAGGAAAATTCCTTCACTAATCCACCATACCATAAATCAACTCAAGTAATTCTAGGATTGAAAATAACAAGTTCCAGCCATTGGATAAGGTGGTAGTCAAGGAAAAGTATTTAATGACATTAGATTTCCAAGACCTGAATTAACCTATCAATGACTAAAATCTACTATAGATACAATCACCTAGAGCTACAAAGGATCATAAGAAGAACTATAGAGAGCTTACTCTCAATTTCATTCTAAACTTGTTTATTCGCTTCCCCAAGAACTACAAAGGATCATGATCAGGGCTAAAGAGAGCTTAATCTCAATTGCATACTAAGCTTGTTTATTTGCTTTAGATCCAGGGGCATAAGAGCATTGGAAGTAGACTCCCACAATGCAAATTCATTTCTAGGTCTAGGAGATGCCACAGTGATGCCCAATTTTTAACAAAAGAAAAGCCCATGAAAATCCTTTGAAACCATCATAGAATAGTCTCTATTAGATACTCTGACGAGGACAAAGATGTCTAGTGTGATTCTTATTCCTTTTTGAGTGAGAAGTTCCATGATATGATGGTCTATTTAGCTGTGATTTAGCTATGTAAGTACATGCGTAGCTAACCTGTAGCAAGACCACATAAAGGCCAAAGAAATACTTACAAGCCCTCAAACCTGTGTACAAATTTGTCATTTCATCAACCTGTAGCAAGACCAAAGAAATACTTACAAGCCCTCAAGCCTGTGTACAAATTTGTCATTTCATCCATTTAGTTCTTGGTGCTAACACCCATTACATTATCGTTGTAATGGGATGCTCTCCCTTAGCTTAAGGATACATACATAATTATTCTTGCAAGCCTTGGATGAGGACACATCCAATCTTCCATGACCAACTTGCACTTCAACTCATGGCCCATCAACTATAGTTTTCTAGGCTGCATGTGTGTGTATTTTGTCAGAGAAAAATACCTATATATACATGAGAGATGAACATACATGTTGTCCCAGAAAGGATTGGACTTGGATTTTCATCCCAATTTAAATACATACATAAATACACACATATATTGTTATGAAACCAGCTCAAGAAAAAGATAGAAAAGATAGATCAACGCCTTAGAATTCAGCCTCTTCGAGGGGGAACCCTCCTTTACATTACATAAATGAACAATTCTTGGATGATTCAAATGACAAAACCTCCTTTCTACATATAGGAGTCTAAGGAGTCACAATATAACCAAACCAACCTAACAATAATAATATAAAGCCACAAAAATAACAATAGAGGGATTCTACGGGGCACAGTAATAACAATATGGGGACAACAGGGGCACAACAATATTAATAAGGGATAAAAATACAATAGTAATGGGGTACTCACTAGTATTATAGGGACCCAACATGGCCCTCTCCTTCAAAAAAGTGTTGTCCTCAACCCTTGAGTAGTTCTTGATGCTTCTGTATAAATTTCTTGTCCTCCCATGTGAAATTTTCAGTGGGTAAGTTCTTCCACTTGATGAGATACTCTGAAAATGATTGATTTCGTAGCTGTCGGGTTCTTGTTTTTGGGATTACTCTAGGTTCCAATATGATTTTTACTTCCTCTTCAATTTCTAGCAATATTGTTTGAATTGGGATCTTTTGCAACTTTTGAATAAGTGGCCATACTTCTTCGTCCTTCTTCCATTCATCCC
>APFE031314703.1:229485-264400 GCA_000404065.3 Pinus taeda | reverse complement strand
GCCCTCAAGCCTGTGTACAAATTTGTCATTTCATCCATGAAGTTCTTGGTGCTAACACCCATTACATTATCGCTGTAATGGGATGCTCTCCCTTAGCTTAAGGATACATACATAATTATGCTTGCAAGCCTTAGATGAGGACACATCCAATCTTCTATGACCAACCTGCACTCCAACTCATGGCCCATCAACTACAATTTTCTAGGTTGCATGTGTGTGTATTTTGTCAGAGGAAACTACCTATATATACATGAGAGGTGAACATACCTGTTGTCCCAAAAAGGATTGGATTTATATTTTCATCCCAATTTGAATACATACATAAATAGACACATATATATACTACCAATCTTAATTAGTCACACTGATTTCATATTTTCAAGCTAAACCAAATATGGCCTATGGATGTCAATTACAGATTTCGAAGGTCTATTTTACCGAATATAATTCATAATAATAATTCCTATCCAAGCAAGTATAAACATTGAGGAGTTGGCCCATAAGTATAAAATTAGTTTTGATACCAATTTGAGAGGAAAATTCCTTATTGGCGCTGAAACTTTTACAGCTGTAGGAATATTCCTTCAGTAATCCACCATATCATAAATCAACTCAGGCAATTCTAGGATTCAGCATAGCAAGTTCCAATCATTGGATAAGGTGGTAGTCAAGGAAAAGTATTTAATGACATTAGATTTCCAAGACTTGAATTAACCTATCAATGACTAAAATCTACTATAGATACAATCACCTAGAGCTACAAAGGATCATAAGAAGAACTATAGAGAGTTTACTCTCAATCTCATTCTAAAATTGTTTATTTTCTTCCCCAAGAGCTATAAAGGATCATGAGCAGGGCTAAAGAGAGCTTAATCTCAATTGCATGCTAAGCTTTTTATTTGCTTCAGATCCAGGGGCTTAATAGCATTAGACGTAGACTCCCACAATGAAAATTCATTTCCAGATCGGGGTGATGCCACGACGATACCCACTTTTTAACAAAAGAAAAGACTATGAACAGCCTTTGAAACCATCACAGAATAGTCTCTATTAGATGCTCTAATGAGGAGAAAGAGGTCTGGTGTGACTCTTATTCCTTTTTGAGTGAGAAGTTCCATAATATGATGGCCTATTTAGCTGTGATTTAGCTATATAAGTACATGAATAGCCAACCTGTAGCAAGACCACAGAAAGACCAAAGAAATACTTACAAGCCCTCAAGACTATGTACAAATTTTTCATTTCATCCATGAAGTTCTTGGTGCTAACACCCATTAGATTATCATTGTAATGGGATGCTCTCCCTTGGTGTAATGGGAATCTCTCCCTTAGCTTAAGGATACATATATAATTATGCTTGCAAGCCTTGGATGAGGACACATCCAATCTTCCATGACCAACCTACACTCCAACTCATCGTCCATCAACTACAGTTTTCTAGGTTGCATGTGTGTGTATTTTGTCAAAGAAAAATACCTATATATACATGAGAGGTGAACATACATGTTGTCCCAAAAAGGATTGGACTTGGATTTTCATCCCAATTTGAATACATACATAAATACACACATATATATACTACCAATCTTAATTAGTTACACTGATTTCATATTTTCAAGCTAACCCAAATATGGCCTATGGATGTCAATTTCATATTTTCAAGGTCTATTTACCGAAGATAATTCATCATAATAATTCCTCATCCAAGAAAGTATAAACATTAAGGAGTTGGCCCATAAGCATATAAATGGTCATATCTAAATTCTACACTCCAAGACTCCAAAGTAGAACAAAAACCTTCAATATTCTGATGGTATGAGGAATCCATAAGGTAGAGATCAAAGATTTCACTATTCCAGCCAATCCACAATACATTGCCATAGCTCTTTTGCCCACCTCTATGCTTAACTCAACAATGAAGTCTGAGGAAGATTGATAGAATTCTTGGGTGAGCTTAAGGAGTAATGTAACACTCCTGCAATGCTCAAGATTCAGGATTGACCCCTAGACCAAACTTACAGGAACATGAGTGCATTGGTGAACATTTTACATTTCATTTTTATATGTTCTATGAAGACTAATTATTTAGCCTTCTTATAAAACTCAGGATTCCTCATATGAAGCTTGTCATAAAGGTTGGGTCTCTAAACTCAAAGTGGCATCATCAACAACATCTCCCATCTGTTGGACACAGATTGTCATTGATGTCAATATGGCAATATTAGAGGAGTAGACGGAGCTGAGAGGAGTAGACAAAGCCACCAGAGGAGCTAACAGAGCACGAAGCAAACAGAGCCATCTGGGAAGCAGAACTCAGATCTATTATATATATATATATATATATATATATATATATTATAGATATAATATATACTATACATATATATACATATAATATACATTACTATACAAATATACATGTATACATATATACATATATATTACATATACATATACATATACTATACATAATAACAATATTACATATATATATATATAGTATATATATATATATATATACTATATATAATATATGCACTTGCATTCATACACAACGTTCGGGCGGACCCATATTATCCAAATAGAGACTATCGGCAGCTACATAGAAGCCATATAATAATATACCGAATACGATATATCGCCATATGCATAACACTACGGGAGCAGAATGTTAAGAACGGTACGGCTAATTACACCATGCGGGAAGCTGGATCGCAGGCCAAAAACCCATATATGCTATGCTTAAACGCTATCACCGGATATATATGCATTTGCACTCATTGGCATAAGTAGAGCTATCAGTGAATACTCTACTCGGAGAGAGAGTAGAGCCATCACATATGCGAGATGTAAGGTGCATAAGCGGGAGCATAAGTGGAGCAATAATCTATATATATTATATATTAATATATATATATGATAACACAAAGTTAAAACAGTGGAGCAATAGTTCTATATAAATAGCGGAGCATATAAACAAAGTTAAAAATAACGGAGCAATATATATATCGCAAAGTTCAAAAGTGCTCTCACCCTAGAAACCCTCAGATTGTGATAATATATGCGCGGACCCATGGGACCATTGCAATACGTTGAAATTTAATATCGTGCTCGCTGTGTCGAGATTATGTATCGCAAGAGGTTAAGGCCCTGCCTCATTAAAACCTCCCATTGCGATAAAGTATGTGGACCCACTGTGACAGTGTAATATAACTTAATATATGATCAAATCCGTTGCATATTGCAAGCCGCAAAGCCTTGCCACATTGGAAGCGCCGACTGCGATAAGGCTATGGACCTAACGGGCATATTAACTATGGTTTAATACCATATTGCATCGGGTCCATCGAAGCAAGGGAATCAACCATCAGCCATTGGCTATACAATAGCGCATGTCTTATTAAAGACCTTCAGGAATGCATGATTGCGATTGGGATTATGACATCGCGTATGGGGCCTCCTTGTCAGTACAACTGCTCCAATGAAATCCTTCGAGAAATATATAATTCGAGTGTATAGATATTATTATTGAAAAAAGGCCTCTCTGGTATAGTTTTGTTTTAATATGCAACACTCTCTTTGTCTTTCGGCCGATCTTCCTCTTGAACGTGTTTGTGGAGCATCGGGAAGCTGAAGAGACAGAGGAAGCAAAAAGTCAGGAAACCGAAGAGGCTAAGTGAGCGTTGTGGAAACTACAATGGAAAAAGAATGGGCATTGAGATAGCCCGTAGGAAAAAGCCAACAGAAGGAAGCAAAAAAGCCAACAGAAGGAAGCTGAAAAGGCAGCAGAAGGAACCAAAAAGCCAGCGGAAGGAAGCCAAAGGTCAGGCTCATCAAACACATAAAAACAAAAAAACAAGGTGAAGTGCGAGTTGATGAATGCATAATCTGTAAGAGAGGAAGCCGAAGAACAAGCAAGAGGCAGGAGAGACCAGAAAAGTAGGAGAATTGGAGAAAGGCAGAAGCTCAGTAGTGTTGGGTGCAGAAAACTACAGCAAAGCAGTTGATACCAGGTTTGGGTTGGAGCCTCTAAACTAAATAGGATTGAAATCCTTGGGAGTTGGTGCTCCTAAGTGCAGAACTATTGCAAGACAGAGTTGGTGCTTTGGAGGTTGGAGCCTCACTGAAGTCCAAGTTGGAGCTTGGCAACAAATTGCAAATAATTATATATATTGTATTTATTTCATTGCACTATTTCTTGTGTTAATAAAAGCATTAATTCCAACTATCTATTTCTATGTTTCATATATGTGTGCGTGTGTGTGTGCTTTTGGTAACAACAAGAACAACAAAAAAATGAATATTGATTCACCCCCCCCAAAGTATTTCCAACAATTGGTATTAGAGCAGGCTTCTTCATACTAGCCTAACAACTTGAAGAAGGATCCGCAACCATGATGAGAAATCACGAAGCATCAGGAAGATCTCCTCTATTCGATGGCACTAACTTTGGTTTCTAGAAAAACAAAATGACCTACTACTTAATGTCCCTTGGACCTAAAGTCTGGAATTTTGTTTAAAATGAATACCATATGCCTACCACTCTTCCAATAGATCAAGATGGGAGGAAAGCCTACATTGCAAATGTAAATGCCTTGAACTCCATCACTAGTGGAATCACTGATTCTAAGTTTACAAAATTCATGCACTGTACCTTTGCCAAAGAAATGTGGGAGAAGCTAGTTGGCTTATGTTGGTCACTTTAATTGCTTATTAATTGAAACAGTCGAGTGCCACATAAATTGTCAACCCGGAAAAGTCTGATTATTTCAAAGGTGACTACGTACTGTATGTACTTAATTTTAATAGCATTAAAAAGTTGTAGCATAAAAAATTCACACTTTGTTAAATCTCTACTCTGTGTTACAGAAGTTATAATCTGTTGCAGGAATTGAATAAGAACAAATAATTGATTAAAGAAAATGAATCTACAAAAAGGAAACAATGGATGTCTTGTAACAAAGGATCAGGACCCTATCCCTTAGAGTAGGAATATTCAACACCCACCTCTGTTTATCCAGTTCACCAATGCACTCTGTAAATCCTAATCACCGGTGAGGCACTCATGGACAACATCAATCGAAAAGAAAAACAGTGTCTTAGGAAAAGTAAATTGTCATCAGAAGCGATGCTCGTAAATGAGGTATAAACAGAATTCACACACAACACACAACAGAAAGAAGATGGGTGAATCTTGTGATGAAGGTGGGCCCTGTCCTTCTCACAAGATTCCCCAAGACACAAAAACTAAGTTAAAATACTCAGAACAATATTTTATTCATCCGTCAATATACCATATTACAAGAAAGATTCAGTCTTGTCCTTTCGCTACAATCCCTGTGTTACAGCTTGTTCATCCTCTATATCCCTCTCTAATGTAGATGTCTCCTCTTTATAGAGGAGACATCTATTACAAAAGATTTTCAGTAAAAATTCTAGTTCATCCCTTTGTACAAAAATAGGGAAATCAGTTCCCGTTAACAGAATGTTGTTACAGTAATGTGGATTATGAACGTTACGACCAATGTAATAGTTTATTCAGATCGATCGGATTCCTTTGTTGTCGCAATTCTTGTGCACAAATCTCAACTATCTCCTTGAGATTCATATGTTGTCCTTATTGTTTCAGCTTCGAGGTTCGTGCTGTTTCCGCTATTTCAGCAACTGCAAAATATAGTCCTGCCAGCTTTAGGCAATTTCAACAATTGTTCAACAACTTAGTCAACTTCAAGGATCAATTATAAAGATAACATGATTATGTGTTGAATAATTAAACATATAACAATGAGAAGATTTGCTGTATACCTTTAGAATGATTGGGTCAACATACTAACAAAGGCTTTCAACTATGAGTTGAAAGGGTAATATTATGACAAAATATAGGGTCAAAAATAGACAATATGGGGTCCTAACATCCCCCCCAACTGAAAAGGTTGCATTTCCGCATGCAACGTCTAGTCTGAATCTGAGTCGGAATACTGGGATGAACAATGCAAATTGCTTTGGCAGTAAGTATGGAAGGTGCTGTCAACCATGTCTCTAAACCCATAGACACTCTGAAGCTTCTGCCATGCTGCCAGCTCCTCCTTTTTGGTTAATTTATATTGAGCCTTATATTGTTGTCCAGGTAGCCATAAGAGAGGGAAATGAAAGTGGTAACCAATCCATCGTTTAGCACACTGTGTAATGCATTTAACATAATTAGCTATGCGTGAGATTGCCACCTGAAGATTGAGAGGATTATAAGATGATATTCTCGTCTCTCTTTAGGACAGTGTTCCCGGAATAGATTATTTGCTTTTATAGCAAGAGCTCCTTTAGTTTTCACATAATACTGGCAGTCTTCCAAGACTGCTACTTGTAGTTTCCTGATATGGTCAGTCATCCCTGGTTCTCGTAGAATTCGTTGATATTCTGCAATGAAGACAGCTGCATGTTGTGGCTGAGCACGGATCCAGAGGAGACAGTTCTCCTCATTATGTGTTGCTGACATAAAAGCATTCTGCCAAGTAAGCTGATTGGCCAAGAAGAAGATGAAGGCTCTTATTTGGATATCGCCAACCAGAGGAAGTAAACTAAGCTTTCTATCTTCAGGCATATCCTCATTGTGAAGATAGAGTTCACACAACAAGTTTTGGTCACTATTTGGTGCTTCTACGAAGGTCTCAATAAATTGTTGTGGTGTAGATACCTGGTGTGGTCTTCCATCCTTGATTGCTTTTATTTGGAGGAACACTAAGCATTCGCCCAAAAATACAGAATAATTAAAAGAGGGTTTCCTTGTAGCAAGTAACCGCTAGACCAAGTCAAAGATGAGGGACAGTCTGGTTTTTAATTTCTTATTCTCCTTATACTGTGCATGAGACTGTTCAAGCACTTCCCAATTTTTGTATGCATGGCTGAGCCATAATGAGTTCTGTTGCTGAAATGCCTTTCCCTGTGAGAGCTCATACTCTGTCTTCCATGTGTTACTTAGTTTTTGAAAACTGGGAGTCTGTGTGTAAGAACTGTTGACGCAGGGAGGTTCAGTCTGTGTATCCTTAGTTGTAAAAGACTTTGCTACTGGTTTCTATTCTGTAACAACTTGGGTAGGCCGGGGTGGCTTTGTTCCTTTCTCTAAAATTCTTGAAGAGCCTGTTGGTTCTTGTGTAATAGCAGGGTATTCCTTTTTGATTATAATAGGAGGAAGTACTAGACTGGCTCCAGACAACGGAACTTCAACTATCTTATAACTTGCTCGAGTATAGAGATCACCACATTCTCTGCACATGTATTCACTGTATTGATCCTTTCCTGCACTCTTTTCAGCTGCAGATGCTACCCGAGCTAACATGTACAGATTAAGTTCCTTTTCATAGGCTTCCCTCGCCATTGTTAATTCTTGCTGATAAGCCTTGATTTCAGATTTCAAAAACTCGTTTTCTTCCTGCAAGGAGGCCAAAGTAACCGGGGCTTCTGTAGTTGTAGGTTCCAGTGGAGGAGAGAATTGTTGTCCGGCATTAACCTCATCATTTGTGTCCACAATAGGTGGTTCTTGTGTATCACCTGTTGGATCAGTGGCTGGTTCTTGTGTATCAACCATATCTAGGTTGTTTTCCTTTTGTTTTCCAACAGGTGGTTCTTGTGTATCACCTGTTGGGTCACTGGCTGGTTCTTGTGTATCAGCCACATACCCTATATCATCTTGGATGTCTAATTTAGATGTATCGGCAGCTGGTTCTTGTGGAGAAGCTGCCTCTTTTGAGAAAAATGATGTCACAAAATCGTGAATGCTCTGAATTTCGGCACGCGACGGTGAGGAAAGTGAAGGTTCAGGGCTAGGCGGAATACGGGATTTTAAAGTAATGGGTGGGGAATTTGGGATAATGTCCTCAGTTACTACAGACAACCTTGTTCGTCGCGGTGGTAAGGAAGAAGGAAAAACAATAGCTTTTCTTTTTCGGGCATTTTTCCTCAGGATAGAGAGATTATCAGGAACTGAGGCCTCGTGTTTCCTTTTTAGTGGGGTTGCAACTTTCTGTTGCTCCTTCCTCTTAAGCGTAATGATGGGGGTATTTTCATCTGAATCATCGGTAGGGATATGGACCATGGGAGTGGATGGTTTAGCTTCGTTAAGGTTTGGGGTCTGCTGCAAATTTTCAGTGCTTAATTAGGGTGTTTCCGCTGCCGGTTGTTGATTTTCAGCAGCTTGCTGGGAGTTTTCCTTGGATTGCTGGGAATTTTCTTGGACTTGCTAAGGATTTTCCTCAGCTTGCTGAGGAGGATTATTGATGGGAGGTGGATTGTGCAGGGCAAAACCTCTGTTTATTAAGAGCTGGGCCAACCGATGGTGTGTAAGGGAAAGGAGTTGGTGCCTTGCTTTCACAGTATAATGTGCCATATTTTTTAGACATACAAGCAGATAATAGGGCATATTTATTAAACGACCATGCCTCAAATGATTTAAAATCACAAAGTCATGTTGGTAGACTACTTGATAACAACCCTCGCAGGTAAAATAGTGCTTAACAAATTCTGCAACCTTTGGCCATGGTGGTGGTAGTGATCGAAGTGCAACGCGCTTGCCTTTGGGTTCTACGTGCTCCCTTGGTAACATAAAATCTTGTTGTGCATTGAGAATAAGGTGTTTCCTGCTGAACCAGTGAGTACCGTTGGTTGGTAGTCCCGAAACTTGTGTTATATCCTCTTTTGTTGCTGGAATTTGCACCCCTTGGACAATGGAGTATCCTTCCTCAGATTGCATGCAAATTCCAGCACCTACTGTGAATCGAAATCTGGAAGTCTTCTGAATTAATCCACCCATCCGACCTGTAAAAAGATTTGATATGCCTCCCGGTAGAGTTCCAGTAATGCCGTTGAGCCAGGTTCATGTCTAATAACATTTCCTCCCATAGTTACTCGTTTAAACAAGATACAAAGTGCAGAGCCTAGTTACCGAGGTCGAAACAGAGTAGAACGTTACAACTACAGTTATGATAAGGTACAGACGGGGTGACTAGATACTACCGCGAGAAATAGAAATGGTAGTGATTGGTGTGTCATTTAATGATTGCGATATTTCGGTAACCCCCCCAACTGCGGCTTAAATGATATGGTTGATGGTACGACGGTTTCGACAGTCATATCAATATCTTCTCATTAACTACGATTTATATTCACACTTAAACACGCATACCTTTATATTTACCTTTGGTTGTTGCACCAAAAAGTATTATCTCGTCATTAATAGGTCGATGATATATAAAAAGGGTCTATAAAGTATAAGGGTTTTTACACACAGGGATTTCATTATTCACGGCAAATAATAGTGAAGGACCATAATTATCAGGATGAATGGCTGATTCCCTTAATGAAGAGTAATAGTTCATTCTCGGGAACAGAAATGGGAGAATTAGTGATTTTTCGGAAAAATGGACAAGATTGGCGTTTTAAGCACTGAGAATTGGTGTTTAAGCACTAGGGAATGGTGTTTTAGCAACGGGAAATGGTGTTTCAGCAGCGGGAAATGGTGGAAAAATGTAAGAGGAATGAATTGTGTTCTGAAGTGAGATGGAAATTCTTATCCAAGCCGCATCTTAGTTCTCCCTAGATTGGAACTTTTCTTCTCAGCCACCTTCCGAAGCTAAGATCTGCAGAATAATTAATTGTAACATGGAAACCCTTGACAGGGATTATTAGTTAAGGAATCTAATCTAAAAATAAATATATAAACAGAAAATCAAGTGCAATGAGGGATACCAGGTTCCCCCAAGAAGGCATAATGTATGTCTGTCATGCAAGTAGCTTTGAAATCTTCTTTAGAAATAGGTTGTTGATACAAACACAGTCGATACCCATTCACTAATAATGGTGTTCTGGAATCATCAATGGTCAAGAGTTTGACTGTTCCATTTGGAAAAATAGTATCTACTTCATAGGGTCCTAGCCACCTTGTTCTAAATTTTCCATGAAAGGTTTCAAAACGAGAGTCATACAGTAGAGCCCAATTACCTTTTTGGAACTGCTTATGCTTAATGGTTTTATCATGCCACCTGGTTCTTTTCTATTGTATCATGTTTGTTTGGTGGATGGCGCCCAACCTCTTTTCATCCAATTCCTGAAGCTGTTGCAACCTAGCTGTCTGTGCATCAGTTAAGTCAAGGTTAACAGCTAAAGCAGTCCTTAAGGTTTTGATTTCAAATTCCACAGGAAAAACAACACTTTTACCATAAACTAATTCGTAATGTGAAACACCCGTAGTATTCCTCCAAGTAGTTCTGTAAGCCCATAATGCTTCAGGCAACCTTTGAAACCAGTTCCTTCTATTTTCCTTTACTGTTTTTGTTAAAATGGCTTCTATGACTTTATTCGTACTTTCCACCTGCCCATTGGTCTGAGGGTGATAAGGTGTAGTCATTTTATGCTTAATGTGATATTTCTGAAGTGTATCTTTGAAGCCATGAGAATTAAAAGGAGGTCATCCATCTGTGACTAGCTCTCTAGGAAATCCAAACCTAACAAAGATTTCTTCAAATAAAAAGGTTAAAACTGATTCTTCATTAGCTTTTAGGAGTGCCTTAGCTTCTACCCCTTTTGTCATATAATCAGTGCAAACCAGTATATAAATTCTTTGATTGGATGGAGGATTAATGGGACCTATAAAGTCTAGTGCCCATCTTTCAAAAGGTTCAAGTATTACCTGGGGATAAAGTGGCATTTCATCCCTGTGATTAGGCTGCCCCATTCTTTGACAGCTATTGCAAGCCCTAACATGTCTTTGCATCTTTGAAAAGTGAGGACCAATAATAACCCATTCTAAGAACTTTGTGTGCTGTTCTTTTATCAGCAAAATGCGCTCCACAAGGGCTATCATGACAAGCCTTCAATATATCATAAACTTCATCTTCTCTGATGCATCTACGAATTTCGTGATCGAGTCCTGTGTGAAAAAGACATCCACTTATCCAGTTGTACCTAGCATTGTGCTGAATGATCTTTCTTTTTTCTCTGTGCGATAGGTGTGATGGTAGCTTCCCAGCAACTAAGTAATTAGCAATGTCTGCATACCAAGGTGAGTGAGCAGATACTGCAAATAAATATTCATCAGGAAATGAATCATCTACTGGAGTATTTTCGTCAGTTTTTAGCCGAGAAAGGAAATCAGCAACTACATTTTCTTTACTTGGTCGATCTACAATTGTGATATCAAATTCTTGTAATAGTAATAACCATCTGGTAACTCGAGCATTTGTAACTGATTTGTTCATTAAATATTTAATGGACGAGTGATCAGTATGAACAAAAGTAGTGTAACCGGTAATATAATGTCGAAACTTATTAATAGCATAAATGATTGCTAAGAATTCTTTCTAGGTGACTGTATAATTAAGTTCAGTAGGGGTCATATTTTTACTAATAAAATAGATAGCATAGGGAAGATTGTTTTCTTCTTGACCCAAGACAACTCCAATTGAAGTATCTGAAGCATCAGAGGATATATGAAAGGGGAGTGCCCTGTCAGATCCTCTTAAAATGGGAGTTGTAGACAATTGATGTTTAAGTTCATTAAATGCTTTTTGACAATCATCAGTCCACTTAAATTCAACATTTTTCATAAGTAACACAAACAAAGGAGAAGCTATTTTAAAAAAATCTTTGATAAATCTTCTATAATACCCAGCATGTCCTAAAAAACTTCTCACATCAGTTTGTGTTTTAGGGATAGGAAGAGTCTGAATTACCTATATTTTAGCTGGATCAACTTGAATTCCTAGGAATGAGATAAAGTGTCCCAATAAAATACCTTGATTCATCATCATATCGCATTTTTCAGTACTTAAGGCAAGATGTGCTTCTCTACATTGTTTAAGTACTTTCTCAAGGTTTTGTAATGCATCTTCAAACATCACACCATAAGGAGTAAAGTCATCCATAAATATTTCTAAGGAATCGTTAAGCATATCAGAAAAAATCCCTATTACTGCTCTTTGAAATGTTGCTGGTGCATTACATAATCCAAATGGAAGAACTCTATAGGCAAAAGTCCCCCATGGATTAGTAAAGGTGGTCTTGTCTTGATCTTGGGGTGCAATCTTGATCTGATTATATCCACTAAATCCATCCAAAGAGGAAAAGAATCTCTTTCCTGCCAAATTGTCTAGTACCTGATCAGTAAATGGTAAAGGGAAATGATCTTTCTGAGTGGCCTTATTTAGATCTCTATAATCTACACACACTCTCCATTTCCCATTTTTCTTAGGTACAATTACTAATGGAGAAACCCATTCACTATCAGATATAGGATATATAAATCTTGCATTTAGCAATTTTTGAAGTTCTTCCTTCACAATTTCCCTTAAATTCGGATTCATTCGTCGTTGGGGTTGACAGACAGGGTGAGATCCCTCTTTAATATAAATACGATGAGTACATAATTCAGGAGAGATTCCCTTCATATCTGTGTAATCCATGTGAATGCTTCTTTATTCTCACGGAGTAGCTTCATTAACTGCTATGTTTCAGCATCTGTTAGGTCAGGGTTTATATTTAATGTTTTTCCAGGCTCGATTTCTACTGTTATACTTTTGGAGGAGATTCCAGCTGGTGTCTGAGATAAATTTTCAGTTTTAAGGTTTTGCTGAGATTTAGGTTTCAAGATTGTATTCAAGTGATCATATATTTCAGAATTAACCGAAGAAGGTTCAGAAATAAAATTGCTAATTAATTCATCCTCGGTTGAACCTTTAAGAGTTAAAGCTTGTCCGATAGTCAAATTGGGTTGGGTCTCATCATCCTCATAATCTAACCATACAGAGTTATCATTATTAATCATAGGTGTAGCATGAGGGTAAAGAGTAAGCTGCTTGGTTTCATATCCATTAGAAATTGTCATTGAGCCTGATCTACAGCTGATGAAGGCATCTGCTGTAGCCAACCAAGGTCTCCCTAAAATCAATGGATGACTGCCCAACTTTGTTTTAGTCTGTAATACAACAAAATCAGCTGGGTAGTTTCAAGATTCAACTGAAATTATCAGGTCTTCAATGACTCCTTCAGGTTTGATTGTGGAGCGGTCAGCTAGCTCTAGAATGGTTGGGGTTTCCCTAATTACATTCTTTAACTGCAATAATTGTGCGGTTTCAAGTGTCATAATGTTTATTGCAACACCTAGATCTATTAGAACTCTAGAAAAAAAAGTTTCTCCAACCTGCACTATGACCGTAGGATGACCAGGGTCACCATATTTCACAGGGGGGTTGTTACATGTCATTAGAGCAGCTAGATCACCCATCACATGGACTGTGAGAGGATCTTTAGCTTTTCTTCCAGGTTTCTTAATGCAAATATATCTAACGGTTCTAACATAAATTGGTAAATCTCTTAGTGCCTGTAAGAGTGGAATGTTAACATATAAATTCTGCAATTCTCCTAAAAGGTTAAAAGTAGGTGGCTCAAGTGTTTTGGTAAGAGCCAGACATTCAGGTGTTGTGTGTGGGGCATGATTGTTCAGAGGTCTTTGTTTCAGCCAGATGTATACCCCAGGAAGTTTTGTACACCCCTCCATGCAGGGGGGCGCGGGGGGGACTTGTCCCCCCCGCGGGGGTCTGGGGGGGCGATCCCCCCCAGCTGGGGGTCCGGGGGCCAGCGGTCCCCCGAAGCTAAAAACATATGTAAATTTGCCTTGTAAAAGTATAGTAATTTCTAGTCAATCTGAGCCGTTCATTAGGCGATTGATCTGACGGTAGAACTTATGTTTAGTTTATGGTTTTTCTCCCTAGAAGGCAACCCCTCTCTTTGTATGAGGGTATTGTATTTGAGGCAGCGACATATATGTGTATTCTGTGTGAGCGAGAAACAGAGAGGTGAGACTGTGAGAGAAAACAGAGGATATTACAACGGCTTTGTTGTAGGTTGTGTCTCTTCATTTTGTTGGATAATAAAAAGGAAGGACTGGCTGTTCGAGGTGGACGTAGCCCAAACTGGGTGAACCACGTATATCTGTGTCTCTCTTGTTTTGTGCATTTTCTGTGTTTATATTTCTGCAATATTTTATGTGTTCCATTGCTCCGTAATATATAATTTTCTAACATCAGGAAATGGTGGCTCTGCTGTTTCAGTAGTCTTATTAGAGGATGATTCAACTGTTTCATCATTGTTATTAGATGACTTTTCTTTTCAAGTTTCTTCTTTATCAGAGTCATAAGAATTAATGTCATCAATAATGGGTTCAACTATCCTCCCAGAGCGTAAATGAATATCATTGCATTGCATAGGGAAAACAGGTTGGTTTTGAATATCAATTACCTATAGAGCTTTATTGTTATTTGGGTTGGGGTTAGGTTGCACAAGCAGCTGGGGTCTCATTGTCAGATTATTTGGTGGAGCATTTGATGGTAAGGAGAGAGATTGCTGATACTGGGGAAATTGGTTTGGAAATGGAATCTGCTGAGCTGTCCAATTTGGGTTCCATTGATTAAAATAGGATTGTTGTAGAGCCCAGGGATTCAATATTGTAGGATCAACAAAAGGGGAATTTGGTTGCTGCATGGGTGGGAAATTCATTTGATTAAAGGGTGGGTATTGATTCAAGGGCAGGTAATTTGTTTGAAAAGGAGGATGATTGTTCCAACGATTAAACGACATGTTAGAATTTGTACCTTGTCCTTTGTGTTAATAAGTACACTGCTTCAGCTTCTTATTCAGTTGGATGCAGTGCTGCTTTTATTCCTGGCAAAGAAGGGCATTGTTGAGTCTCATGGTACTTCTCACAAATGGTGCAAATTGGTACCTTATCCAGTGGACATTCCCTTAACGAGTGTATTTCTCTGCATTTAGAGCAGAAAATAGCCAAAGTAGCTTATGCTTCTGCCTGCTTCTTTCTAACCTGCAAGGTATCAATTTGTGAAGCAAAAGAGCTTAACATTTCAGTTTTAAATTCTTCAAGTAAGTTACCTATTTCAGCCCGTGTTGCTCCTCCACTTGCTAATTTATGGACTCTTGAGTATGTATTATCCTTGCTCTTTGATCTGCTTGTTGCTCCTCTTGAACATCTCTTACAGATGTTGACAATCTCATCATATGATTCCTTAGATATATCTCCTTTTCCAAGCATATTCAACATATCTAAACAATCATCTCATACCCCTTTTAACAGTATTGACTTAAGAATGTCCTTACTCATATTCGGATGATCAGATCGCTGCAAATTATACTGTAGTCTTTCCACGAAGTCTTCCAGATTTTTGTCCTCCTTCTGAACCATCTTAAATAATTCCTCCTTCCTTTCTCTTGTTCGGCAATAGTCTTGGTATTTGGCCAAGAACTTTTCTTTCATTTGATCCCAAGTTGTGATCACATGTCTTCCCAGGCTCATGAACCATCTTAATGCATTTCCTTTTAATGTTGCTGGAAATAACTTCAACTTTTGAGTATTAGTCACATAATCATAACTCCTACACAATATATCAAACTCAAACAAAAATTCATCAGGGTCTTCAGATGATAAACCATGGAAATTAGGTAGGGTTGATAATGGAATGTTCTTCATAGGAGTTGCCCCTCTAGGAAGATCTTCAAGAGGGAATTCTAAGGTGGAGAGGGAATTTCCCCCTCTTCCTTCTCTTCGTCACCCACCAAAGGGTCCTTCATTATTTCCTTCCATTGGTTGTTCCCTTGTCTCACTTGCTCGGTCTTCAGCGCTTTCTGTAGGGCTTTCAATATCCTGAACCGGTTCCTCAACTTCAATATCTTCTATTGGTTCCTCAATATCTTCCACTGACTCCTCGACTTGTTCTATTGTCTCTTCGGCCCTTTCCGGTCCCAATACTTCCTCCGTTTCGTAGTCCTTTTGGAGAGAGTGTTGCGTCTGTGGCCTTCGAAAGATTACCTTCTGTGATGTTTTCGCTTTCGAAATAATGTCGTCAATGAAAGTTTTTCTTTCTCCTCTACTTTTTCCCCTGCCACCTGTAGGGTTAGTTTTCCTGCGTCCTTTCATGCATCCTGTAAATCTAAAGGGAAATCATTAATACTTTTAAAATCTTCGGTCGCCTTCCCCGGCAACGGCGCCAATATGTTGGTCACTTTAATTTCTTATTAATTTAAACAATCAAGTGCCACATAAATTGTCAACCCGGGAAAGTCCGATTATTTCAAAGGTGACTACGTACTGTATCTACTTAATTTTAATAGCATTAAAAAGTTGTAGTATAAACAATTCACACTTTTTTAAATCTCTACTCTGTGTTACAACAGTTATAATCTGTTGCAGGAATTGAATAAGAACAAATAATTGATTAAAGAAAATAAATCTGCAAAAAGGAAACAATGGCTGTCCTGTAACAAAGGATCAGGACCCTATCCCTCAGAGTAGGAACATTCAACACCCGCCTCTGTTTATCCAGTTCACCAATGCACTCTGTAAATCCTAATCACCGGTGAGGCACTCATGTACAACATCAATGGAAAAGAAAAACAGAGTCTTAGCAAAAGTAAATTGTCATCAGAAGCGATGCTCGTAAATGAGGTATAAATATAATTCACACACAATAGAAAGAATATGAGTGAATCTTGTGATGAAGGTGGGCCCTGTCCTTCTCACAAGATTCCCCAGGACACAAAAACTAAGTTAAAATACTCAGAACAATATTTTATTCATCCGTCAATATACCATATTACAAGAAAGATTCAGTCTTGTCCTTTCGCTACAATCCCTGTGTTACAGCTTGTTCATCCTATATATCCCTCTCTAATGTAGATGTCTCCTCTTTATAGAGGAGACATCTATTACAAAATATTTTCAGTAAAAATTCTAGTTCATCACTTTGTACAAAAATAGGGAAATCAGTTCCCGTTAACATAATGTTGTTACAGTAATGTGCATTATGAACGTTACACCCAACGTAACAGTTTATTCAGATTGATCAGATTCCTTTGTTGTCGCAATTCTGGTGTGCAAATCTCAACTATCTCCTTGAGATTCATATGTTGTCCTTATTGTTTCAACTTCGAGGTTCGTGTTGTTTCCGCTGTTTCAGCAACTGTAAAATAGAGTCCTGCCAGCTTTAGGTAGTTTCAAAAATTGTTCAGCAACTTAGTCAACTTCAAGGATCAATTATAAAGATAGCATGATTATGTGTTGAATAATTAAACATATAGCAATGAGAAGAGTTGCTGTATACCTTTAGAATGATTGGGTCAACATACTAACAAAGGCTTTCAACTATGAGTTGAAAAGGGTAATATTATAACAAAATATAGGGTCAAAAATAGACAATATGGGGTCCTAACAGCTTATACGATGGAGACTCAAAATTCAAGAAGGCAAAGCTTCAAACTCACAGAAGACAACTTGAAAGTATGAGGATGGAAGATGAAGAAGATATTGGAGCATACCTCCTCTGAGTAGCTAAAGTGGTCAACTCCCTTAAAGGATTAGACGAAAAAATTGAAGAAAGTACCATTTTTCAAAAGGTATTAAGATATCTTCCAGACAAATTTGACTCCAAAATAAGCGCCATAGAAGAAGCAAAGGATCTAGATACCCTCAATATGGATGAACTCCATGGAATCCTCACTACCTATGAGATGAGGAAAGGTGGCCCAAGCTCCAAAGATGCAGCATTCAAGGCTTTAAAGTCAAGAAGGGGAAAGAAAGGAATGAATGTAGTGATGAGTCCGATGTGGAACCCAAATTGGCTCAATTTGTACGAAAGATGAAGAGAGGATCTAAGCTTAAAGGAAAGTACCGTCTTATCTGTTTTAAGTGTGGAAAAATAGGTCATTATGCCGCAAAATGACCTCATAAACATGATAGTGATGATGAAGGAAATTCTAAAAGAATGGCATAAAGAAAGGGTTCAATAAGAAGAACTTCTTATCTAAGCAAGATGAGTCTGATGAGGATGCGTTTATGGTCATAAAAAAGAAATCAGATGAGAAAAGTGACCATGATGAAAGCCAAGAAACATTATTCATGGCATTCACAAATGAGATGACTTAGGGTTGGAAGGAAATGTACATTAACTTTTAGTAAGTGCCATTGAAGAAAATGAGAAACTATGGAATAAAATCGTTTCTCTCAAAGTGGAAAACGAGGAAACAAGAAGGAGAGAAGATCTCTTGGAAGCTAAGCTAAAAGAAAAAGAAGAGACTTGTGAATAACGTGAGGCCGAAATAGTGTCTATGAGAAAGGAGTTGGAGCAAATCAAAAAGGGCTGTAAAAGCTTTCAAATACTTGAGACTATTCTAAAAAAATCAAAAACCTCAACATGACAAGTCTGGAATAGGTTTCAAAGGAGAATCCTCAAGCAGTAAGAATAGTGCGAAAAGCTATGCCGATACACTTCCCGCAATCCAAAAGAGGAAAAAGTATTATCAAAAGTGGATCCCAGATCCAAAGAATGAAGAGAGAATTACTCCAAAGAAGAATGTGGAGTTGCATCATGGATGTTGTAGCAAATACAAACCTGTACTCAACCAAGGGCCCATCTCAAATCTAAAGAATGAGGTAGGAGTAATTACCAAGAAGGAAATCTACTCAAACCATGGCTGCTTCAATAGGTACAAAACCATCTTTCTTGGAAACTCACTATAAAAACTTCGGTCATCAAGCCAAACATTGCATGGCTCACAAAAGTGAAACGCCAAAGCTAGAGGACCGAATAATCAATTCATATGCCCCCAAAAGGAAGGGACAAATCAAAACCTTCAATTAATTTGATCCCTTGACAAAATTTGATCTGATCTGCTCATTCTGCTACAATAATGGACACTATGAACAAAACTGCCCACTCAAAGGAAGAAAGATGAGTAGTAAGAATTCCAACATGGATAAATGCAGCCTAGCTCTATATGCTCAAAATAATGGAAATCATTGGTTTGTGGATAGTAGGTGCTCCATACACATGACATGAGACAAAAGGAAGTTTGTCTCATTGAGAAAAAAGGAAGGGCATGTGTCCTTTGGAAGTGGATCTGGTAGAATTGCGGGAAAAGAAACTGTTACTCTGATCAATGGAAAAGGAAAAGCTCAAGATGCTCTGCTAGTAGACGAGATCAAACACAATCTCCTGAGTGTCATCCAAATTTGTGATCAAGGACATAAGGTTGTCTTCAGCAACAAAGACTGTGAAATAAGGAATTCTTCCTCAGGGGAACTTGTGGTGAAAGGGGTTAGAACACCAGACAACATTTACATTCTGAACAAGATTCAAGAAAATAAATGCTACCTGAGTCAGACAGATGAAAGTTGGCTATGGCACAAGCAACTTGGACATACAAGCTTCAAAAAGCTGATCAATATCAACAAGATTAGAGTTGTACAAGACATCCCAAGGTTGTTCAAACCAAATCAAGGAGTATGTGGTCCATGTCAACATGGAAAGAAAACTAGAACTAGCCACAAGACAAATGAGCTCTCTACATCAAAGCCCTTGGAGATCATCCATGTTGATTTGTGTGGACCAACTAGAAATCAAGCACTCCAAGGAGAAAGGTACTTTGTGTTATTTCTTGATGACTATACTAGAATGATGTGGATTTATTTTATAAGGTATAAATATGAAACTTTTGAGTGTTTTAAGAATCTAAAAGCCCCTGTAGAAAATAAAAAATATTCAAAAATTAAGTGCCTCAGAACAGACAGAGGGGGAGAATTCACATCAAACGAGTTTAGTGAGTTCTGTAATATTCATGGAATTAAAAGGGAATTCTCTGCTGCCAGAACACCTCAGCAAAATGGGGTAGTTGAAAGAAGAAACTGAACAGTCCAAAAATGACAAGAACAATGTTATTAGCAGCAGACTTGTAGCCAAAATTATGGAGAGAAGCAGTAGGGAAAGCTATCTATACATTGAATCGAACTCAATTAAGACCAAAATGTGAAAAAACTCCTTATGAGTTATGGAAAGGAAGACCTGCTTCACTGAAGTACTTCAAGATGTTTGGAAGCAAGTGCTTCATAAAACCAATGATGGCTCACTAGGAAAGTTTGATTCTCGGGTTGATGAAGGGATATTTCTTGGATACTCTACACGGAGTAAGGCTTACAAGTGCTACAATTTTTTACTGAAGAAAATAGTGGAAAGCATTGATGCAAAGGTTGATGAAGAACTTCTAGAAAAAGAAATTGAAAAACATGAAGATGATCTTCTCAATGAAGAAGAACCTAAAGAAGAAGAAATAGATGAGGAAGAATAAGAAGAGGAGAAAGAACCACCTCATACCCCTTCAAAGATGAATTTTATCCAGAAATATCATCGAAAAGAGTAGATTATTGGCAACAGAGATGAAGGGATTCAAACCCGAAGAAGGGTGACCATTACACCAAAGAGAAACATTTTTGCTCTGCTATCTATGATAGAACCAGAAACATTTGTAGAAGCAAGTAAGGATCCTCATTGGGTAAAAGCCATGGAAGAAGAAATGTCCCAAATTGAGAAGAGCAAGACATGGGAGCTAGTACCTTGTCCAAAGGACAAAACCATAATAGGAATCAAATGGGTGTTCAAAAATAAAATGAATGAGGAAGGACAGGTTATCAAAAACAAGGCAAGGCTTGTCTGCAAAGGCTATTCACAAATTGAAGGAATTGACTTTGAAGAGACATTTGCAACAGTAGCTCGTATGGAAGCTATTAGGATGTTCTTGGCATTTGCTTTCTAAAAAGGATTCAAAATCTATCAAATGGACGTGAAATCAATTTCTAAACGGGGAACTCAAGGAAGAAGTCTACATGGAGTAGCCAGAAGGGTTTGATCTAACAAAAGGAAAGGACTTAGTCTGTAAGTTGAAAAAGGCTTTATATGGGTTGAAACAAGCTCCTAGAGCTTGGTATGCAAGATTGGATCACTATCTACAACAACAAGGCTCCAAAATGGGAGTGGCTGGAAGTAATCTATACATAAAGATATACGAAGGTAAGTTACTAGTTACTCTTGTTTATGTCGATGATCTGATTTTTTCCAGCAATAAAGATGAAATGAGCCATGAATTTTCTCAAAACATGTCGAAAGAGTTTGAGATGTCAATGATAGGAGAGTTGTCTCACTTTCTTGGACTTCAAGTATCTCAAACCAGAGTAGGATTGTGTATATCTCAAACCAAATATCTAAAAGACATGCTCAAAAGATATGGAATGGAGGATTGTGCACCCATGAGCACACCTATGACCACAAACTATATATTGAGCAAAGATGATGACTCCCCTCCAGTGGATGCAACTCATTATAGGTCAATAATTGGAGCCCTTCTATACTTAACAGCTATAAGGCTAGACATAATGCAGGAAGTAGGAATGGTGGGAAGATTTCAATCTGCTCCCAAACAATCTTATTTATTAAGTGTAAAAAGAATTCTCAGATATCTGAAAGGAACTCCTGATTTCGGTCTTTGGTACCCAAGGAGCTCAACAATGATTTTAACTGCATACACTGATGTTGATTGGGCTGGAGGTATAGATGATCGGAAAAGTACTAGTGGAAATGTGTTCTTCCTAAGAGACTGTTTAGTATCCTTGCTGCAACAAATTGTTGTACTCAGATACTATGGATAAAGGAAGCTCTAAAAGATGTCGACATATGTACAGATCAACCGATTACAGTCTATTGTGACAACACAAGTGCTATCAGTCTCAACAAAAATCCAGTGATGCACTCAAGGACCAAACACATACCAATCAAGTATCATTTTCTCCGTGAGCAAGTAGTTGAACAAAACATCGTCCTAGAATATATCAGTACTAAGGAGAAAATAGCTGATATTTTCAAAAAACCTCTTCCTCGAGGAGCATTCAAGCATATACGTCAAAATATGGGGGTTATCTCTTTATCATCACTCAAGTTCATTCATAAATATGTAGTAGGACACGGGGAGTAGGTTGACAGGGGGAGCAGGTTGACAAGGGGAGTCCATATGCATTCCTTTTCCATTGATGTCAAAGGGAGAGAGGAGAAGAATATTGCCATCAATAACAAAGGGGGAGATTTTTTAACACAGATTGTCATTGATGTCAATATGGCAATATTAGAGGAGCAGACGGAGCCGAGAGGAGTAGAGAGAGCATTTGAAGAAATAGAGCACAGGAGCAACTCAGATATATTATATATATATATATCATATTATATTTATATATTATAATATAACTATATATTATAATATATATATATAATATATATATATCATTTATATTATATCATATATATATATGCATGCATTAAACACGTTTGGGGGCCCATATATCCAAAATAGAGCGATTCAGAGCTATAGAGAAGCATATGATATACCATACATATATGTCACAGATAACACTACACGAGCAAGAATGTCAAAGAACGTGAGCTGATTACACTATAGGGAGCTATCGGCTGCCAAAAACCCATATATGTATGCTTTAACACTATCAACAGATATATATGCATTTGCACTATTGGCAGAGTGGAGCTATCGGTGAATACTCTATCAGAGGAGTAGAGCCATCGCATATGCCAAGAGTAAGGAGCATAAGCAGAGCAAAATATAATTATATATATATATATATATATATATATATATTATATATATATATATATATATATACTCATATATCTATATATTATAATATATATAAAACAAATAACAAGAACGAGCATATAAACAAGTTAAAACAGTGGAGCAATATATATATCGCAAAGTTCAAAAGGGCTCTCACCCTAGAAACCCTCTGATTGCGATAATATATGCGCGGCCCCATGGGACCATTGCAATACATTGAAATTTAATATCACACCCATTGCATTGGGATTATGTATCGAGAGAGGTTAAGGCCCTGCCTCATTAAAACCTCCCATTGCGATAAAGTATGTGGACCCACTGCGACAGTGTAATATAAATTAATATATGATCACATCCCTCGCATATCACAAGCCACAAAGCCTTGCCACATTGGAAGCGCCGACTGCAATAGGGCTGTGGACTCGACGGGCATATTAACTATGGTTTAATACCATATCGCATCCAATCCAATGGAGCAGGGGAATCGGCCATCGGCCATCAACTATGCAATAGGGCATGTCTTATTAAAGACCTTCACGAATGTGTGATTGCGATTGGGATTGTGATGTGGCATATGGGACCTCCCTGTCAGTACAGTCGCTCCAATGAAATCCTTCAAAAAATATATTAATCGAGTGTATAGAGATTATTATTGAAAAAAGGCCTTCTTTGGTATAGTTTTGTTTTAATATACAACACTCTCTTTGTATTTCGGCCACTCTTCCTCTTGAACATGTTCATGGAGCATCGGGAATCCGAAGAGATAGAGGAAGCAGAAAGCTGGGAAACTGAGGAGGCTAAGTGAGCGTTGTGGAAACTACAATGGAAAAAGAATGATCGTTGAGAAAGCCCGAAGGAAAAAGCCAGTAGAAGGAAGCCAAAAAGCCAATAGAAGGAAGCCGAAAAGCTAGCAAAGGGAAGCCGGAAAGCTAATGGAAGAAGCCAAAGGTCAGGCTCATAAAACACATAAAAACAGAAAAACAAGGTGAAGTGCCAGTTGATGAATGCGTAATCTGTAAGAGAGGAAGTCAAAGAACAGGCAAGAAGCAGGAGAGACCAAAGAAGCAAGAGAACTGGAGAAAGGCACAATCTTAGTAGTGTTGGGTGTAGAAAATTGCACAAAGTAGTTGATACCAGGTTTGGGTTGGAGCCTCTTAACTAAACAGGATATAAACCTGGGAACTAGTGCTCCTAAGTGCAAAACTATTGCAAGATAGAGTTGGTGCTCTAGAGGTTGGAGCCTCATTGAAGTTCAAGTTGGAGCTTGGCAACAAATTGCAAACATTTATATATATTGTATTTATTTCATTTCACTATTTCTTGTGTTAATAAAAGCATTAATTCTAGCTATCTATATTTGTGTTTCATATATATATATGTGTGTGTGTGTGTGTGTGCTTTTGGTAACAACAAAAACAACAAGAAGAAGGAATAATGATTCACACCCCCCCCCTCTCAGGATTTCCAACACCATTAACCAATACACTCAACCATGACACTAAAATCAATACTATAGAGTCATACCCAAGATGTAGCATTCATTCAGTGAACAAATATCAAGCAATTACAACTAATGTTCCACCTAGTTTCCAAGATTCAAGGGGATAGGGGGATGTCAGGATATGTGTGTGTGTGTGTTATAAACATGATTCAAATTTACATTCAATAACTAAATATATTGATTCACACATCATGAATGATTCAATAGCAGATACTAAAGTCTAAATATTAGACTAGTAAATTGAATTTAGTCAAACTCAGAAATAGTAAAAGGTGATGAGTCAAATACTTAGTCTAAGGTCATTAGTATCAAAAATCAAGACTCAAAAGTTAAAACTGAAAATGATCAACGGACAATGAACCAATGTTACCATAATTGGACCACTCATCAAACTAGTTGACCCCAAAATTGATAATCGGAGACTTGCATATCATCATGCTAGAATAAATTGAATCTATGAAACAACTCCATAGACCTAGAGCCAAGTCAGCTTGTTAAGCATTGGTCAGAAAAAGATTTGTAAAAGCATTAGAGAAAACCTATGACTATTGTGAAAAACCTAATACCACTGTTAAGACACATTACAAAGCTTGGTGTTATAATATCCATCTGTTATAGTTGAAAAGTACATATCATACAATTCAGAATCTACCATGCCCTCCTAAATTGAGTCCAACATTTTCTTATCAATGTGCACTATGGTAGAAGCTAGACCCTTCTTCTTGTGAAATGTTGATGCACCAACTCCTATAGCTTCTATTGAAGTGACATTTATGCTTTGATCTTGAATATTGTTCTCATATTTGTTTGGAATGGTAGAAGTGAGGTAGGAGAGGTCACGAGGGTATTACTTTGGCCTTCATTTAAAGAAATATACTATGAAATTGCCACTTTACTCTTCAATTTGGGATTCAAAGCATGAATGCTTGTATAAAGCCTGCAAAACAAACCCATATAAATATATTTTGTTTATAACATAAGCACACTATATCTCTTGTAACATAATCACATCGTACCCATAAATAAGATAAATTGATAAGTGTTTGAACAAATACAAGAAGAATGTGTTACAATCCAAGGGTTAGATTCCAATCCTTCTTCAGAGTATTGACACATATCTCTCCATTGCTTGCAATATTAGGGTGGAAGATTTTTGTGAAAAAATACCTTGCAGTCACACATCTAATACAAGTTAAAAAATGTAAGATTTAGTATTATTTACATCATAAACAATGTTTTGATATCAAGAAAAGTCAAAGAAACTAATAATTCAGTCATGATATGATGACAATAATGAATTGCCTTGTGGAATTGAATATGGACAACCACAACTGGCCATTGATATTTGCCTAACTCAACTTTACCTAATAGGAAGCCTGAACACAGTAACTCAGCTATTGCTAATAGAAAATTTTCCATCTTATACCAAAGAGTATATTGTGTGACTCCATGAGGTATTATTGTGTGACAATATTACAATGGATTGTAAGAAAATTTATGTGACTGATATAGGGATTCAATCTCTTTGGTAGAAGACACATCATTATACTTATAGATGGTAAACAAGAAAATTTGTGTGATTCTGCTACAGCTAGCAGGAAGCTTAAGAAGAGTAACTCAACTATACTTGAAACAAAATAAAATTCTCTCTATACCAAACAATGCGATAATATATTTCATGAATCCATACCAAACAGTGTGATAATATATTTCATGACTCCATACCAAACGATGTGATAATATATTTTAGGACTCCATTGAGAAATTATTGCATGACTTAGTTGTTCACAATTCAAATAAATTTTGGCCATAAATTGGAAAGCCCAGCACAGTTTGCTACTTGTCTCACATTCCACATCACACATCCAATACAAGTTAAAAAATGCAGGGTACAAGAGAAATGTGTAGGGTTAGCAGGGATACTTATCATGGATGGATATGACTGACATGCAAGAAAGGAGATAGGTAGAAGAATATATGCCATTGAGAGAAAACTCAGTTTATATGGCAGAATAAATTATTAACAATTGCATTCTATAGTTTTATTGGGAGAAAGAGCCGCAGGTATGTGTCTCCATGTGTGGAGGATAGGAGTTCTGTCTGGGCAGCGTATCACTTAATTTTGGGTACAAGTTTCCTGTTGAATATAGTCGTTGTCAGAGGAATACATGTTGGATGTTTTTCTATGTTATTTGGTGAGGTTTATCTTTGTTATAGATTACATGAATAGAGATGCTACAGTAGCTTGTTGCTAAGACTATTTGGTGGGTATGATACTATGAAGGCATGTATAAGTCCTCTCTAGGAAGCATATGCCCAGGCTTGAGTGCAGACAGTTCAGAATTCTTCCATGTACTTTGGAATTGTTTCAAGATTCATTGAGGAGGAACTACCAAGCTCCAAATCAATGATTGGGTCTCTTCTATGGATAATCACAGTAATTGAGGGAGAGGAGAGTGAGGACTGAAGCTGACAACCCTAACGAGTGACCAAGATTACCATCAACACTTGAAGCTAACTGCCCTAACCAGTATTCATAATTGTAGTATAGAAATCTCCAGCATATAGGAGTATATACTTAAAGATTGAAATCTTCTATGCTCCTGGGAGATGGGCCGAACCTCTGTAGATGCTTGATTGAAGTATTACAACCCTCATTTTAGAGGATGGTATCATTCTTAAAAGAATAATTAACCTTTTAGATTCTCAGATCCTTGGAACGTTTCAAATGAGATCTATGGTTTCACATCCCTCTCATCCCTTTTTTCTTTCTTGCATATCACTGTGAATTTAAAGCCGGGTTGTTAAAGGGTATATTGAAGATAACCCAGTTTGAGCATGAGTATTGGATATTTGTTGACAATTTGTTGAAAATTCTGAATATAAGGATCAACCATGATTATCCTATGAATAGAACAAAAACAATTTGCAAGGCTCCCATGACAAAAGGGGCATACCTCTATATACTAATAGAAATGGTAAATGTCTTGAATATATTCAACTACAACAAGTTGATTTTCATTATCTTCTTCTTCAATGTTGGGAAATTAAAACAAAACCAACGAAAGTAATATAAATACATGTAAACCATCCCAACTAAACAGGCAAGCAAAGATCCCTATTATTGACCTTAATATATCCACACGTAGTTACTAATTTGAAATAGAGGCCAACGTATAAAGCCCAGTAGTAGTGAACTCATATCATTCACGTCATGGTACATAGTAACATCTGGGGATTGATCTATGATAAATAAATCAGATAGTTGTTTAATCACACACAATTTATACAACCATGGATGATGTACATACCATGGATGATGACTTTGTTGTAGCACTTGTATTCTTGACATCGACACCAAACCTCCTACAAACCCAATTCTAATTGTTAACTCTAATTGGTAAAAACCCCCAAAATATATGCAAAAGACCACAACATCATATTGGGAAGTTGAATCTACCTTAGCATTTTCTTATCAACAAGTTGATTCTGCTTCCTAGATTTCCTGTGGACATAGAATTACACACCCAAAGCGTCACATACATATTTTCCTTCATCAACCCCCAACAGAAGAGGGTTTAAAATGCTTGAATAAGCATATCGTTAGAGAAAAATGCTTGGCCAGAGAGGCTAAGCTCGCAGTCAAAACTTCTTTATAAAAATGAAGTTTCCACTATGTGCTGATAAAACATGAGTACTACGTAAGGGTTTTGCAAATTTAAAAAGAAAATGCATATGTTCTAGGAATGAAAAATCCTTCTTACTCTAGCTTGATCTCATCACTGCCATTGGGTTTTGAAGCATGACACCCTAGGTTCCCAATGTCCGATAAAACCCTTCTAGGCCTCATTTCAACCTGTGTCACCAATACATCACAAAGAATGAATATAACCTCTTTCAAATCAATCTCTGTTTTACACTAGTCATATAGAGCCATTGGTATTCATATAAACACTAATAAAGATGTACTACATATTTTCCGATATTAGGTTTTCGTATGGGGTTTGGATAGCAGAATACTGTAAAATACCTTTGCTAACCATGGGCCTATTGGGCTTGATCACCCTATTTTCGATTCCAATTTTGGTTTGCAAAAAATACAAACACAAAGCATTCAGTAAGTATTGAACAACTAAACCCCTCCAAAGCTAATAAGGAAGCCATAACCGAGCACTATCTGACCTTAAACATAAATTCAAGAATTCTAAAATCTTACTAGCCATCTTGGAGATTCTGGGATAATGGAGAGACCAATAAGCAACATAAAACTGGGAACTAGCTCTACATTGCCTCACATTGACAACCTGCCTCACCCAACAACGCATATTTGTTTCTTCTAGTTATGTTCTCGGGTGAGATCATAGGTATATTCTGTATGAAAGTTTGTGAAAAGTGGCCACCAAGTGGCCTTATTTTCCTTTTTGGAGGTGATATGTCATGCTATAAGCACTTTTCTATGTATTTTCCTTTTCTAAACCATGAAATAGAAACGTATGCATTGTTTCTTTGGAAAAATAAAATCAATTAAAATTTTCATACCATTCACCCTATCAAATTCTTGTCAATCCAAAAGTTGCAAAAAATTAGATATCGTTCACCTTAAAATAGCCCTTGGATCATACACACACATTGCAAGGTCCATAAAACACATGTATATCAATGTAGGCAAAAATAAGAAAGCAAAGTGCCATCACCCAAACAATCTACCAGAAGCACATATCGCAATAAAGTTGCAAATAATTTAAAAACGAACTACCATCACATGTCCAAAAGCCTTTACAGATAGTAATTAATGTTAATGTCATTTAGTGAAAGCACTGAAAGGAAATGCCCAAAATATGTTTGAGGAATCAATTGAGAATAATAACCAAATGCAATTTAACTGTTGTAGACCCCATGCGTATGGCCAAAACATAAATACTTCCAAAAAGACTCTGACGGCACATTTGAACTATAGACTCTGATTTATATGTCCAATTTAAAAAATAGGAAAGCCATCTACCACATAAACATTCAAAATAAAATGCACTTCCTGTGCTAGACGTTGCTATGGTGTAAATTTGTTGACTTCAGTGAGAAAAAACCATCATGACTAAAGCTCGTGCCATCAGATCCTTGATATCCTTTCTAGCAAGCGAACCATTAATCTAAAAATTCAAGGAAAATGTTAACATTAGTGAGAAGAACCACATACTTATCCACAAAACATATTCATGAAAAAGGAACAACCTCTTCTTGTTTTTCATGATTAAATGAAACAAAACTACAAAAGGATGAGTGAATTGTGAAAGAAACTTACACCAAAAATTAGGTAGCAAAAAAAGGTTGAGTTATCCCAAACCACATTCCGAACATTCACCATTTGAACTATTCACTAGACATAAAACCAAAAAGTACAAAATTAACATCAGATTCATACAAACAAATCAACAAAAATACAACCAATAATTATTTATAAATGATCTAACATATGGAAATACATAAGGAAAGAGAAAGTAGAATGTTTTGAAAATGTACCGTGTTCAAAATTTTCACAAAATCTGAAAAAAAAATTGTAATCACATTCTTCTAATTTGTATGTATCATTCCTAGCATTGTATGAAAAGTTTGCGATTTCTATAACAGATTCAAGTTGTACAAATTCATGATTTACCAAATCATACGTATACATGTGTTGCCCCTTTATTCTACTATACCAACATAATTGAAGCTCCATGACTTCTAATCTATCCAAAAGGTCAATGTCATTATGGTAATCAAACACCCTATTACCATCTTTCTTCCTTATTCTTTGAACCCTCCCAATGTACCATGTTCCACAAGAAACACTTTGTTTTACTTTGACGAACACCTTTTCTTGTAGTACGTTCAGTGGGGGTAATTGAGTTGCTTTCGAACAACACCCCACAATCTGATCCAATTCCAAAGCCAATTGAAACACCCTTTCGTGGAGCCTTCCCATCTTGCCTAAAGTAGACCGCATTTCTCACTTTTGTCAACCTATCTTTATATAATGTCAGATTTCCATTCAACTGACTAACCAAGCATGCTTTAAACATATCCTTACCATCAAGATCCACCACTGGCTTTATGTTTTTCTTCCATTTTCATCAATGGAATCTAAAATTTCATCCAATTCATGTCTCCACTCACTTTCCATTATTTGCAATTCACTTTCATTCTGTACCAATGATGATGAAGATTAGAATATAGAGTTGGAACAACATGGTGGAGAAGCATCAACTACTGCATCCACAATTTGGAATGTCGGATAATTTTGATCCTCTATCCATGGTTTAACCCACCAAGAAGATTGAGTGTAATTTTCTAGCTGCATTCCACGAGTTGATAAAATGTCTTGTGCATCCTTCAATCCAATCTTAAGGGCTTCTACAATTTTAGCGTTTGTGGATATTGAATCATATTGCAACAATATATCAATTTTTTGTATTGTTTCTTTGTGCAATCTATTCCAAATGCCTTCTTGCTTCTTATGAGATTTATTAAAATGAAGCCCTTGGGGATTTGATTCTTCCTCAACAACTCTATTAAGTGTTCCAACAGCATGAAGCAAGTCAGTGAAATCATAAGCCCTCTCCACTCAAACCATCCCACCAACTTTACTAAATTATTTCTCACATACATTTGACCCAGTCAAGTGAAAAACACATGGAAAGTTAGAGTAATGATCTCGAAACAATCTCATCAACAAAAATACAAAATGGCAAGAAACTTTCACACCTTGATATGCTTCTTTGCTGATGAAATTTATGTTGACATTAGTATGAGATTGTTTCTATACCCAACATAACCATAATGTGAAGAAATGATGAACTCGTGAAGCATTTCACACCCTTCCCCAAAGGCTCAAACTATGAGACATAAAGATGTCAATGTAGTCAACAACAATCATTAGATAAGTCTCTATAGCTAGTGTCCTCTCTAACTTTCCACTTGGTGTACTTCTCAACTCTTTCAAACACCTCTGAAGAAATGCATTGTGCGGATCCCCAATTTTGTCAATCCATCCTCTCTATATCTTCACCCTTGATCTTGTGATCATCCAATTTAAAAGTGTGATAATCATTCTGACATGACCAAAACTTCTGTAATCATTTCCTAAAACTAATTCTCATTGACCGCTAAACAAAGGATTCACTAGATTTTTGTCGTTGTGGATGTAATCTTGGTCATGCAATCTTGTTACATTGCAACCATTGTACAACCCGGTTAGTCTCCACCCTTCCCAAGGAATTTGATATTGAAGACTTGATGTTGAAGAATAATCCTTGAACATAAGTTGTCTTCTTATACTATCCCCATCCGAGGAATGACCAACAATAGGTCCCAAATTATTTCCCATGTGTTTCTTCCACATAGATTCTACCTTTTCCCTTGTTGATAAACAAAATTTGCATTGAATGTATTGCATGTTGGATGAAAAACCACAAAAAAACGAGGAAGCCGTTCATGTAAAGGGTTTGCAATAATAACACGTGTGTAATGGCCAATAACATTGTTCTTAAAAGAATCTGTTATAATTTCATAGCCTACAGCTCTGTCACCAACTCCCACCAAGAAATGTGATTGGCATTGATGTTCTTCTTTCGTACTGAAAAACCACACCAGTGTATCACTTTTTTCTACCCACCTAACATATTTTTTCACAATTGTTTCATCTTCAGCGAGAAATACAGGAATTGGGCCATCTATAGCATGCTTGGCTTTATAAGAAGCATAAAATTTTCTGACTGGCTCAAAAATATGCTCATGCTCCTTTGGGATATATGCAAATGACTTTCTAACTTTCCTTAAAGTCGTAGATATTGAAGGACCATCTAGATTCAAGCTAATAAAGCTATGTAATCTAGGGCTTCCCCATAACTTGATCATCTCATAAAGGGATTTTGTGGATGTACTATACCTTCTCCCTACTTTTGCATGCATCAAGTTATGAAAAATATCCTTGACAAATTCCCAAACTACATCTTTACCTTGTAATTTTCCTTACTTATGTGCCTCACTCACATCCTTGCAAAACCTAAAGACATCCTTCCTTTTTTTCGATTCAAACACTTTTCCTTTAGGGATCTCATTCTAATAGAGAGTGTAGCAACCTTTGTCCTCTCCCATCGAAGAGATCGCATTGTTTATCTATGGTTAGCATTTGTAACCCTTGCAACATTCTTCAATTCACTGTGAGTCAAATAGTCGAGTCTTCTACCTTTTCATGTGTCTTGTGCGCTTCTTTTATTGGTGCACATTGATACACGATATAATCGCATCCTGAAGTCATCACATTCTGGATCCAAATTACAAAAGTTGCATGCTATTGAATCAAATGGGATCCCTTTTTCAGAAGCCCTCTCGCAATGAATATGCCTATATGTAACATCAATACTGTTATGCTCCTATACCAATAGGTGTCATATTTCATGATTGACTTGATGAGCTCTGCAATCTATTCATACCTTTTCTTGTTGTAAAGGTTTTCCATATTGTAAAAAAATAAAAATAAAAAATAAAAAATGTAAAGAGGTGTTGAAGGCCCTGAAAATCGGGTCGACGACAAGGGGGATACCCGCTCGGTCCGGACCTTGGTTGGCAGCTCCTTATCCATTTGGTATAGCAGGTCCGACTGGGGACATGGGACCAGTTTCCCAATTCAGTGTGTGTGTGTGTGTGTGAGAAAGAAGGGTGTTTCTGTTCGGACTGGAATACTTCTATCTAATCTAATGCTATGCTATGTATTCTAATAAACAGAAAAAAACATCGAAATTTATGCTAACCCGGGGCGTGATCTTTCTTCTATGCGATCTAAAAATATTTCATACAATAACTGGTAATATATATCATTCAGCTATCATAAGAAAAGAATTTGATAAAGATGAGCTACTTCGTATAAGAAGTTAGACGAAACAGCTGTTAAAACTTATCGCATAAATGAGCTATTCATACACTAAACATAAACAAATAGTTATCACCGTACAAAAGTGCCAAATGATAACTCATAAATTCATGCTGTAACATATAAATAACTGAAAACTGAATATCACTTTAACACATAAGCAGAAATGGTTAAGAGATAAAAGTACCATTTATAACTAGTCCTACTCATGAGCTTCAAGAAATGATTGATTTATCTCTCCTTGATTCAACATCTACTAAGAGTACAGAAGTGAAACATCAGTAGCAGATATCAATTGAAAATATCAAATAAACCCTGTTCCATTCATTCTCCAAAACCTCCTCTGAGGGTGAAAAAGTGCATGTTCTGAGGACAAGCTTTTGATAAATTTCTGGACCCTTCTCTAAATGCATGAGAAGGGTTTAAATACTACTAACTAAAAAACTTATTTACAGAAATTGAGGATTCGGTTTAAATGACCGTCCTCTTTCTAAGCAAAACTATTCTAAGATTAAATCTACTAACTATTTCTAAATCTACTCCTTAATGTCGCAAGCATTCAGTATTTTTCTGAGTAGAGTCAGTTGACTGTCTTCTGCCTTTGGTTGAGTTAAGCAAACAAAAACGGTAAGAGCTGGCATTCTCTTCTCAGTAAAATTGATGATTCGCTTGAGAATCATCCAATGAATATGTAGAATTATCATGTATGCCTGGTAAAAATCCCATTTCAACTTGGTTAACCTTCAGACTGCTTCTGTTTTTCCTTCAGTCTTCTGTTTCCAGTTTGCTTCTATCACTGATTTCGTGCAGTTTTCGGGGCTCGCAGGTGACTGAGCAACTAGGGACCTTCCTTTCTTAGCGATGCGCTAAGCGCTAATCGCGCATCGGAAACTGCCTCTGTTTCTTGATCAGGGCTTCCCTGATGCGGTTTTTACCTCTTGCACCTTTTTCTCTCATTTGGTATAAAACCCAAAATTTGTAAATATTGTATTTCTGTGAGCTCTTGACCCTGAGAATTAAACTGTTTGTTTCTGGTATCAGCGTCTTTCAGTATCCATTCAACCATGAATATACATGAGAAATATGTGATAGATGCCTCCGAAGAGTTCTGTGGCTCTTTTTTCTTCCTTGAGTGGATTAAGTATGCCTTCCGAAATGTACATTGGAGCGTTGCCTTCTCTCTTCGTTGTTTTCTGCATAATGCCCTGTATAATGCTTCATCCTTGTTTCCTGTAGTTTACATTGAGGTAGAAGTAATGATAAAGGACTAATAACAGGAAAACTTTTAAATGCCGAAGATATACAAGACATGCCACCTTACGTGAGTTATTTTTTTGAAAAACACAACACCCTACTTCATTAACAACTGGCAATAACCCATTAATTCACATTAAAATACATGACCAACTCTTGGCTAAAGAGTTTTCTCGAACAATGAGCCAGAACCAACTGTGATGGAGGAGTCCCGCGTTTTTTCTTTGCGATGTCGCAGATCATAGTATCGCAATATCGCAATGTTGCAATATCATCGTGCTGTTTTTATCGCAGATTGCAGTATCGCAACTTTGAGGTGTCGCAGTATTGCAGTATCGCAATATCACAATATCGTAGATTGTTGTAATTCTTGTGTAATTCTTGTGATATTTGCGATTTTCGATATGTGATATCGCATATCGGCAATGTTTTAAAGTTTTTCAATGTGAGTGTTTGTCTTCAGTATATTTGATGCGATGAATTTTCGCTTCGCAATATCGCCTTTTATCATTTTAACTCTTTAGAAGGTGTATCCTATCATCCTTTGTGCGATGCGATATCCTTTAAGGAGTAAATTCAATTTTCTTCATTATGAAACTTAGGTTTTCTAGATTTTTCAAGGTATTTTCCTATGTCCATGATGTTGTAGGTTTCATCTAAAAAGAAAATGTAACACTAACTAATTTTTTTGAGGGTCCCCACTTATTTAGTATTAGCAATAATACTTCATAAGGAGGGGGGTTGTT
>APFE031314703.1:169107-210737 GCA_000404065.3 Pinus taeda | reverse complement strand
TCCACCTCGAACAGCCAGTCCTTCCTTTCTATTATCCAGCAAAATGAAGAGACACAACCTACAACAAATCTGTTGTAATATCCTTTGTTTTCTCTCATAGTCTCACCTCTTTGTTTCTCGTTCACACATAGAATACACATCTATTACACAACCTCAAATACAATGCCCTCATACAAAGAGAGGGGTCTCCTTCTAGGGAAAAAAACCCTAAAATAAACATAATTTCTACCGTCAGATCATCCGCCTAATGAACGACCTAGATTGACTAGAAATTACTATACTTTTACAAGGAAAATTTACATTTGTTTTTAGCTTCAGGGGCGCTGCCCCCAAGCCCCCACCAGGGGACCGCTAACCCCTGGATCACCTAGCTAGGGGGGATCGACCCCTCCGGACCCCCGTGGGGGGGACAATCCCCCCAGCACCCCCCCATGTGGATGGGTGTACAAACTTCTTGGGGTATACATCTGGCTGAAACAAAGACCTCTGAACAATCATGCTTCACACACAACACCATTCACATTTTTCCCTAAAGATTTCACTAATTTCCCCTAAGTATTAAGGTCTTTGAAAATCAAAGGGGCTCAGAGCATTTCTCTGACTTCTGGAGGGACCAGACCCTCCGCCCAATGATCTAAAAGCCTAAGTACTCAAAATCATCCATCCATCATTCATTTCGTTTCATAAAGTTACCTAAGTGAAAAAACCTATTTTACTTAGGAAATACATAATATCACTTGAAAACCCCCTTTTCCCACTTTAGCCTAAGTTTCTATGTGAATTTGTAACATTGGCTTAGCTCTTATTTTCATTTTGTTTCATATTAATTTCTAACTATTATTTTATAAATCTTGAAAAAATTAACCCTTCCCGTAATATGTAAATATATTAAACCCCCACACTTTATATAATTCCCGCCCTGATGGTATATAACCATTATATAGTTAATAGGGATTAATAAATTTATCTGAAGTTTATTAATAACCTACCCCGCCGTGCCATATGCGATAAATTGACCATTTGGTTTAATTAATAACCATCCCCCGACGAATTAAAATGCCCCCGAATCGATTAAAACGTTGTTTATTATGTCGCGCCCACTACATTAACTCCCCGCCATCTCCAAATCCCGTCAGTCATCTGATCATCGCCTTTTCATCCAACTGTTAACGACGATATCACGACTCCCCTGGTGACTGCGCTTTAACTCGCGATCACCAGGCAGTTCTCTGTCGTACCCCTGCCACGCGTCACGTTGCGAATATGTTCACTCGCCCCCAGTGCAAAACCACCCAGCAACAAAAGAGGTGTGATATAAACCACTTACCACCTCCCACTAATGACAAAACTTCACATCATCAAGTCGGCACCATCTGTCCACTGTTCATTCAAAGCTTACCCGCCAATATCAACCGTTTACCCATTGAAACACAAACACCCTAGTTTTGCTCGTTTCACCTGGTTGTGCAGTAAACTCTACAAAACCCATCTGCGCCACCTGAAGCCTCCATTAAACAATTCAAGGATGGTTTACCCCACAAAAAATATTTCTGGACTCACTCCGCAGACCTCTCAAGCTCAAATGAAAACTTTTCGACCTCCCCTGCAAACCAATGCTTTCTTAACAATTTGTTTTGTTTTACAAGTTATCAGAAGACCACATCCTTGGATAAACAATCTTAATACTAGTCATAAGACTTGTTTACTCCAAGAGTGTTATAAAAATCTATTCTGACAGAGATGGAAGATAAAACATACAGTTGAAAGACAAGCAAAGGAAACAGGAAATTAAACGATTTACTGTTGAAACAGATAGTAAAAACCTAAAACTACACATTGAAGGTAAAAGGACATAGTAAAGAACAGTCAAAGTGTATCAGGGTTAAAGAGTATCAGATTGAAGACCAAGTCAAGTAAATAAGCTAGCATGAAGATAAACAACAGGGAAGACAGTTAGAAAACAGAGTACACAAATTCATGTCAAAGTGAAGACAGATGAAAAAACAGAGTGGTAAAAGTAAAAAGTAAAAAGTAAATAGTAAAAGTAAACATGCAGATATTACGGGTTAAACAAAGATGAAAACACTTTCACTAGCTACAATTAATTTTATCCAAAGTAAAAGTGAAAAACAATTGAAATAAATTCAAGGTTAAAAGATGAAATCAGAGCAGAAATGGTACATTCTTCAGAAATTTCCTGTTTAAGCCATAGTTTTGCGGAAACTATTGTGGCTAGTACAAGATGTATTTCGTGAAACAGGAAGAGGTTTGTCTTCCTAACATACCTTGCGACAAAAACCTATCTCACTCTAGACATAGGTATTACCAAGAGGGAGATAAGTGCATGCCTTCACAGCCTATTTTTCACTTTGTGCAAAGTCCTGTTTTTGACATCTTTTGGCAGAGAATATTGTGAACCTATGGAGATGAATTGTGCTAAACGGAGAGAGGTTTATTTCCAACAAATTCTTATCTACAAAAACCTCTTTCAATTTTTACATATCTATCATAGATTGAGATATACAAGCGTATCATTGGAGCCTAAGTTTACATAATTTCTGGGGCAGAATGCACAAGGGAAGGATGTAGTTAGTGACTGGGATGTCTCATCATCAACTAAGAGTTGCTATCAAATTAGACTTTCTCTTATTTTTCACCATAAATCCATAAACATAGTGCCAAATAGATTCATTAGTTTTGAATGTCCTTTATTTAAGTTCTATTAATGTAAACAGTTGGAGATATTTGTGAAACTAATCTTGATATTTTTTCAAGATATTTCAGTTTGCAATTAGCATAAATACTTCTCCATTTGAAGTATTTGGGGTGGATTCATATACATTTCTATAATACTAGTTTTTTGGAATAAAGTGTTGATTGGATCAAATTTTCACATGGCTTGCTGGACAAAGAATTAATGCATGGGACTTTTCACAGATTTCTTGAAGAAAACACTGGATCAATAAGTCCTTTATACCTTATGTTTTAAAGTTTTCCTCATTTATTATATCATCTCTATTTCACATCTAAATGAGAAACAAAAAATGGTAATTCAGAATTTGCTTTATTGCACTCTGTCTTCAAAAGTTATCATTTTCTATGTTTTCTGTTGAATTAGGATAAATAGTGAAATCTTAATTGCTCCTATTTTCTAATTCTTTCATTTTGATTATTTGCTAAAGAATACTTAATTGCTCTTTTTCAGTAATAATCCATGTTCCCTCTTGAAATAGGTTGAAGGATTCTTACTTTCCCTTCACCCATTTTGAAACCCATTCCGTCTATTCCAAAGTCTTTATTTGTTCCCTGTTTGACCATATTGCCCTGTGAAACCATCCTTTGTTAAGAAACCAAGTCCAGTTAAGCCATCTTACTTGACTCCATTAGCCCAATGGCCTAGAATACTGAGTATTAACCCTTTGCTATTGAATCTCATCACCCAATATCAAGCAAACTCCTAAACCTCACAACTAGCCTAATATCATTAAAAGAACAAAGCTAAAACTTAAAGAGAGAGCCCTCTCTAGATGCAGATTCCCTAGAATCTGTATCAAAAAGATTGGTTTGTGGTTACCTCAGCCTTCTCTCCCTTTCTTACAACTTTTGGAAAACATGAGTGATAACAAATATGACATTCAATACCCTCATAACATAACATGATCTTGGTATGCTTCTCTATGGCCCATAATTTTCAACCCCTTTGATCATCCATTAGGACCTTTGTTTCCAATCTCTCACCATTTCTATCAATATAAGGATACCAATACCCCCAACATCGTAGTAACAAGGGAGATAATTGAGCTGTAATAACATGACAACAAACAAATAAATTTGAAGTAAGATAAATAAAATAATATACAAATTCATATTCAAGTTTAGTCTAATTTGTTAATTAACATACCTGAAGTAGAAGGATCTGCACTTGTAGAACCCCTATGTAATACTGATGGTGATAATGGGACCAAGAACCTAGTCAAACTTTGTTGGGACTTATCATTGGTAGGCTTTTTGGGTCTCCCAACCATGCCACTCCTTAACCCAATATCCTCATGTGAACCCTCATTGTAGTAGTAGCAGTGTGCTTCTTTGATTTCATGTGTTCATTTAGAGAACTAACAATATTAACACTTGTCAGCACTAAACAAAACCATTTATTGCATCGTGTACATTCCACTCTCACTTTTTTCATGTCCTTATAGTATGCAAATGTTTCTTCCACCACCTTGAACAAATTAGGCTCTTGTGTCTTGTTGAAATCACCTAGAAGTTTGATTGCTTGATCAATATGAAAATGATCTCCAACCATCACTATCTATTGTACTCTGTTACATGAAAGAATTTCACTACCACTTGGCATTGATAGGCGTTGTTGATGGGCCCCTGTTTTCATATGATGGTTTTTGAAGTTGCGTGTTGTTTGTGCTGCCAAGGATACATCACCTAATCCATAATAAATGCCACAAATTTCACAATGGATCTTTATTTTAGATTCACCCTTTTTTTAATATACTTTGAGAGTAATTTTCTCATTGACAAACTCCTCCATTAAACTTTTAACCTTTGTTTCCCAAGATGTCAATACACTAGGATCAACAATTATGGCTTTTTCCACTAACAAAGACATATTTTCAACTCTTGGTTGTTTATGCATAGGTCCCTTCACATTCACTTCAATGTTTTCAAAGATTGGTATTGTTTTCACTACATTTGAACATTATTCTTCCAAATCAAACGTGCCTAGTCTCCTCTTGATGCCTACAAGTGTTGTAAAAACTTTCCATTTTTTCTCTTGCTTTGGATTTAAACTTGTTCCATCCTAGATAAAATCAAAAGGGTATCCAACGATTTCATCATCCACAATTTCATCACGAATTTCAGCAAATGTACAACCTTCTTGACACTTGACCATGCCAATGATAGAATTTTCTTCACCGGTAGCAATTTTATAAAACAACTCCATCTATTTTTGCACATATATAAATTAAAAGTAAGTAAAAATCCATAAGCATATTGGTTATTATAAAAAAAAAGAGCAAGGAAGCAAAGTATGAAATTTCAATTCAAAGCTCCAAAAAACATGAAGAAATATTACTATTTGGATGAAACACTTTGATTCAAAATGTACTATCAGTGGATTGCTAAAATGGAACTGAAAGAAAAAATAAAACATATTACTAAAACAAATTTGAGCGTTGATTTATTGTTGCACCAGAACTCGGAAGAACATTGTACAACTATTTTTAATTGATAATCTTAACATGATTTGTAACCAGAATTTTAAATGCTTTTATAAAAATGCCCATTATTAAGTTAGATAGGCCAAACATCTGTGCATCTTGAAATTGTTTCAACCATGTAAATACCTATTAAAATTGACAACTAGCACAAAATTCCACTTTGGACAACTCCTATGGGGAAAATTATTGTAGCATTATTGCAGCTGCTATGGAAACCAAGTCTTAGCCAGCCATGATGCTCAGAGAACTATTTGGAGGAAGTTTAACTTCTATGGTGTACTGAACATTTTCGACATATTTCAGAATTTGTATCAAGAAAAAAGAATTTTTTGAAAATTTGATGATATACTTTGGATTTCTAAAATAATTCAAAATCCAAATTTGAAAAAGAGAATTTTTTAAAATTTGATGGTGTAATTGAAAGTTCTCAAATATTTTAGAATCTGCACTTGCTAAGATAAATGCCTTCTCCAAAATTTAAAACTATATTTGGAGCAGCTGACATTTCTTTGAAAGAAGAACAAGCCTGTGGTTGATGCCAAGTAACTAAAGGGAGTAAGAATTTGCCTTGCATCTTCTTGATAAAGTTTCATGAAGGGAAGGGATAGAGGGATGCTCTGACATTTTCCTGAGTGGGTGGAGTATGCCCAACAATCCTAATTGTTGTCCACATCACCTGCGATCAACCATGGAATTTTGTTCCATTCCTCGTGGAGGGTGCGTAATTTCCAAATATATTCTGTTGGGACACATGTCAACATCTCTTCAATCAAATAGTCTGGAAACTCAAAAACCTGTGAGAGAGCCTCCACCATTTTCAAAGTTCAAAAGTGAAGGTGCATGAGATAAATGTGCCTAAAATTTTATATTAAAGACATCAATTGTTTCTGTGTCCTTGGACTCTGCAAAATGTTTAATTTTTACAGATTCCTTGAGATTATGCTAGATAATAAAAGTGTCGGGCAGGCATAAATGGAAGGATGAGCCTTAACCAGATACAGAGATTCAAATATTATATAATATTATGTGACTTTTAGTTTTTGAGTTTTATTTTTTTAAGAGGCCTTTGGGATTCACAAATACTATTCAAGTTCATTTATCACTTTTCATATTCCTTGAAGATAAATAATGTAAAATTTCCATAATGTTTAAATGTCAGGTTTCAACCCTTTTTTCTTTTAAGGTGTGTGAGAGTGAAAAAACAGAGCTGAAACATGTAAGTAGATAGTATCCAATAGTTAAATATACTCTAGGAATAAGTATCTTCTAGGAATATGATGTTTTAAGGAAGATCATAAACAAATGGTAGGAGAAGCCAAATTTTTTTAATGAATAGTTGTTTAAGCTTAACCATCAAATTTAGAACTTAACTTTAAATAGTTCTTAGGATGATTACAAATATATTTATAAATTGATGTCTTATGCGAAAAAGAAAGTGTTATCTAATATTGTTTCAAAGATGACCACAAATTGTTGTGTAGCAGAAGTTGCTTTGTTGAGTGTGTTTGTGTTTTTGATAGTAAAGATTATTAGATTATTTAGTAACTCTAATAACTCATCAATTTGAGTCATTTTCTCAATAATTCGAGATCAACAAATGAAGGGTTTTGGCTTCTACCAAAAATAACCTACTTACTGCAATTCAACTAGCAAGACAATTTGCAAATTGCAACTCAGGTTTGGCAGAGTTACCTCTAACAGGTCACAAAATCTTCTCAAGGCCAACAATTTTCAACTTTGGGGTTCTTGTTGGATCACCTTTCCTTGTTTCCACTCACAACTTTGTTGATCCACAACACAAGCATGTCTAGAAACAAATTATGGGAATCTTAGGACTATGATGGAAATAATAAGTCACTAAATAATTTATGTGGAATTTATGAGTGAAGATAATGAATAAATGCATTGAGGACCATTGTTCATTCAAATTTGATTGATTCTTGAACATAATTAGATACCAATATAGATGTGATTGCAAGCTAGGGCTTTCTTGGCACTTAAACAGTGGACATATTTAAGCTTTTAGTTGATATTTTTACCTCTATAGAAGAAGAGACTCACTATGTGGAATTTTTCATTAGTAGAAGCTAACAAAACTAGATCAACCACAAATCATTTGTACCCTAAGTCTGCACCTAAATTTGGATGAGTTATTATTGGTTCATTGGCACTCGATCTAGAAATGAAATAGGTTCCACCTTATGAATGAGGGGGTTCAATATTTTCTTCAAAGAAATAATTCTCCCTTTATGATTTAGATCACCAAATACGAATCTCAAGATTTTATTGTATTAAGGTGTATCCTGAGCGTAGGATTACATAACCTTCATGCATAAGATGAATTTTACTATTATAAAGACTAAATCCAATGCTGGTTTGTAGCTCTTCAAAAGTTTGATGCCATACACATTTGTTCATACTAAATGTACTTTCCTCATCGTGCCTGAACTAATGCAAAACAAAATCATGTGACAAGCACCTCAATCAACACAAACCAGGTATATTTCAAGACGAACAACAGCTCCAAGTGTCTTCTCTATCTAATCATTGAAGATCTAGAATGTTACAACCACTTCTTATTGATAGCAACATATTTCTGATGCAAGCATGTGTGATGCTGCCTTACAAACCCTGACTCTACATCTGGAGGTTCCAAACTAGAACACTTACTCTGAAACATGACCAGCGAATCCTCTGGAAAGGCTCTCTCAACATAAAACTCTTGCTGCAATAGGAAAATATCTCCAAACCCAACATACAATTTGCGTAGTACCCCCAGCTAAAGATCAAAGTTTCCCACAAAGTTTCCAACGGTAGCGACAATCATGCTAAAATCATGTCTCGAAAGTATTCCAACTATGCTTTTCTGGGTACAAGGATATTGTGTGGAGACTAGTGAGTCCAAGTGCTTGTGATAGTAGACACAATATTAGCCTTAGTGAAATACTGGAAGTTCATGCCACTTCTCTTGAAATTCATGCTTCTCATGTCATAACCATATCTCCCTATTACTAAACACAATAATCTTGATGAACAACACATTGTCGGGGTCTAATCTATGGATATAAATATAAATTTGATTCATCCGTGTATATTATTTGCACTTTTGTTCCATATTAACGAATGAATATTTCTGAAATGAATTATTCCTAGTCTTCGTGCCTGAAAGAATTTGTGTTTGTTTATTTCGTGCTAGTAAACAAGAGACCAGAAAATTATCTATGAACCTCCAAAACCATCTAAAATCCATATGTATCATGTTGTAGATCATATCTTGTCTTAAAAATCACAAGGATTACCCTCATGACATATCAGATTATTTAAAGTCGATGTCACAATAATATTTTAAACATAATTCAAGTCTAAATATTGAACTAAATATAATAATTGTGCTACAAATTTCAGCCTACAACTAGAAAGAGAGCATGAGGAATTAGAGGCTAACTCTGACCTATTAAAGGAATCAGAGTGGCACAGCGAAAGTGAGGATTAAAGACCTATAATTGATCAGATTGTGTATAAATCTAAAGTATCAGAGAAATATTTAAACAACCATGAGAGAGGATTTATTAAAATTGCAACAAATTATTTCTAGTAGTCATTACAGGTACCAGAATTCTTGCAAGGATAGAGACTTATATCAACAATTTATGGCTGAAGTTTCCATCCACAATTTTTTAAAGGAATATCTTATACATCGCTGAAGGTAGTTGTAGGGTACACTATAAATATTTCACCTTTGTAATGAAATTTTCATGGAAGTATGAGAGATTATAGAATAGGATTTTCATGTGATGAGTTTATACACATCTTAAGTTTCTAGGCATATTTTATTTCCGTGTATTTCACTGACTCTCTTACTAGAGACATGAAAAAAGTCCATATTCATAACCAAAAAATAGATATATTTGTTCTTCTTGGTAAGACTTCAGCAGATGATAATTTTGAAACCTTTGTAAAAAGATTTCAGATTCTTGAAATGGTTCTTGGTGATATGGTTAAAGAAATTTAAAAGGTTGTTGGGCTAGGATTAGAAGAAATCAATGCATACAAAGATGTCAAGCATGGCAGTCCAAAAATGTTGGTGTTTTATTGGGTTTAGATGAAGTACTGGTAAAAGTATATCCTCTACCCAATTTGAAAGTGAAGCTTTATTTTAAGACTCTGGATGATTACTGGACTAAAGAATTTTCTGAATCCATGGTTAAAGTGTTGCAAAATTTGAATTATTATCATATTATTGGAGGTATAGATTTCTCCTTTGTTGTTTATACCTCTGCTAAGATGCTAGATTTAGAAGAAATAAATATGACCGAAAAGGTTGAAAGGTTTTTGAAGTCTTTAAGAATTCCTGATCTTTTCGAGGATTTCTTCAAAGAAATGATGAAAATTTTGTAGGAACAGATTCATTCCCCCAATATGAATTTTTTGAACCATTTGCAGATTGGGAAATAAAATATGGTTGTTGCCAGAAGAAACTACAGATGAGAGTTTCTCAATGTATTGAAAGGACATTGCAATATCTGAGAACTTTCTCGACACCTTGGGATTATCAAAGTTTAGAATTTAGAAATCCCATTGTCCCAAATCCTTTTGCACAATTATATGGATCTGAGAGAGTTGTTGAGCCTGTATTAGCTAACAATACTGAGGAAATCAAGAAAATTTCTCTTTGGCTCAAAGAATTTCATAGTCTCAAGTTGCCTGAAATGTTGTCTATGATAAAAAACTTAGACAGACTTCAAGGAAGAATGGGAGTAATCAAATTACTAATTAATCAAAAGGCATTAATTATTGTTAGTGTAATGGCAGGAAATTGGAGTGATGATGTAGTTTGTTTGATAAATCTATTACTGTCAACCAAGGTATGTTCATCAATTATTTTTGAATTAGGATGGCAATAGCAAGAAAATATCAATCATAACTACAAGCTTTGGATCCAATGCACCATAGAACACTCTGTCAGCATGTTTCAAATTTTCAAATGGGAATTATTAGATGGAGTTGAATTTTCAGTTCAAACAATGCGTGAATTCCATAAAAGCAAAAAAGATTCCTTCCTTGACATAGAGATAGATCCAATGGCTTATGTTAATCAGTGGACAAAAGCTGATGATAAATATCTCTTTCCACAAAAGAATCTCTATGTTACAACCGACATGATAAAATTTGATACAGGACAATCATCAAAGGCACTACCAAAAGAAGAATCTTCTATAGTCTCGACAAAAGAAAAATCATCTACAACAAAAGGAGAAGAGAAGGTATCCGATGAAAAAGCAATCATTTTCGTAGACTTGTACCAAGATGCTCAGGAGCAACAGGACCACACATGGGAATCAGAATATTTGGAATGGTTAAATCAATCATGGTTAAAGCAAAAGCTTCCCTCATCCTCATCAGAAGCAGATGAACCTGACCCCGACTATGATAGTGACCGAAGTCCGAAAGGACCTTGGTAGTGTATTTTCCTTTGATTATTGTACTTGAGAATATTGAATAGACACCGTCTGGACTAGTAATGTCTGAAAGGACCTTAAATAATTCTCATATTTTTTTAGAATCTATAAGTATGAGTCTCATGTATGAGTATGGACAGCAAGTGTGTGTGTGTTAGTGAGCGTGAAAGAGTGTTTGTATTCTGTGCTTTAAGAGACCAGAGACTAAAAGGCTCTACTCTGAGGGATAACTTGGTATGTAACATATTTATTTTAATTGTTAGCTAATACAGGCTCAGCAACTCTCTCAGATACATATAAATGTGCAAAAATATTTGGGACAATGGGATTTCTAAATTCTAAACTTTGATAATCCCAAGGTGTCGAGAAAGTTCTAAGATATTGCAATGTCCTTTCAATACATTGAGAAGCTCTCATCTATAGTTTCTTTTGGCAACAACCATCTTTTATTTCCCAATCTGCAAATGGTTCAAAAGGTTCATATTGGGGGAATGAATCTGTTCCTGCAAAATTTTCATCATTTCTTTGAAGAAATTCTGCATCAAGTTCTTCGAAAAGATCAGGAATTCTTAAAGACTTTAAAAACCTTTCAACCTTTTCGGTCATATTTATTTCTTCTAAATCCAGCATCTTAGTAGAGGTATAAATAACAAAGGAGAAATCTATACCTCTAATAATATGATAATAATTCAAAGTTTGCAACACTTTAACCATGGATTCAGAAAATTCTTTAGTTCAGTAATCATCAAGAGTCTTAAAATAAAGCTTCACTTTCATATTAGGTAGAGGATATACTTTTACCAGTTCTTCATCTAAACCCATAAAACACCAACATTTTTGGACTGCCAGGCTTGACATCTTTGTATCCATTGATTTCTTCTAATCCTTAGCCCAACAACCTTTTTAATTTCTTTAACCATATCACCAGGAACCATTTGAAGAATCTGAAATCTTTTTACAAAGGTTTCAAAATTATCATCTACAAAAGTCTTACCAGGAAAAACAAAAATATTTGTTTTTTGGTTATGAATATGGAATTTGTTCATGTCTCTAGTAAGAGAGTCGGCTAAATAATTTGAAATAACTGGAACCCATTCAACATAAAAATCATACATTTGAAACCATATCTGCCACGCCAATAGTCTTCCTCTTGCAAGTTGTTTTGATATTTTTGTTGATAAGAAATACTTGAAGTTCAGTGAGTTTGTTCTTGTCAAAAACTTGGCAGGGGCTAAATACAATTCAAATTTTTGTATGCCATTAGAAATGGCAAGAGTTTCTTTTTCCGCTATAAAATAATTTTTCTAGTGAATTAAAAATTCTCTAGATTCATATGCACATAAGATTTCTTCTCCTGTATCCTCCTTTCTTTCAAAAAGTATGGCTTCCCAGAAATTATCGGATGCATCAGTTTGAAGAATGAGAAATCTATTACTTGGTGGTTTGAGCTCGGGGAGATGATTGCATTTAGCTTTTAACAATTGAACTACTGCCGTGGCTTCTGGTGACCATCCAAAATTCAAATGTTTTCGAATTGGAGCAGTTTTTTCTGACAATGTGGGAATGTATTTATGAACGTAATTTAGTATTACTAGAAATTGCTGAATCATTTTAGTATCTTGTAACTAGTTAGGACATTCAGATAGTTTGGTCAAAACATGAGGCTACATCTGAATTTTACCATTTATAACATGGATACCCAAAAAATCAATACTATCTTGAATCAAAAGCATTTTCTTTTCAGACAAAACAATACCATTCTCTTTTGCTTCTTCAAGGAATATCTATAAATGTTTCAAATGTGATTTGAGATCCTGACTGTGAATTAGAATGTCATCGATATAGACAACAATAAAATCATATTTACCAAAAATATAGTCCATTCACCGTTGAAATAAAGCTGGAGCATTCTTAAAACCAAATGGAACTACTTTCCATTGGTAAAAACCTGCACGACATGTAAAAGCAATTTTGGGATGATCTTCTTCTTTGATTTGTATCTGGTAATAACCAAATTTCATGTCGAACTTACTAAAGATCTTGTTGTTCTTAATTTTTTTCATAATTGTTTCCTGGCGGGGCAGAGGTTAATGAAAGCTCTTTTTGATTGCATTTAGTGGGTTATAATTAATTACCATTCAAGATTTTCCTCTGACTATTTCAGAGTGATTTCGTACTAGGAAAGTAGAACAAGAATAATGAGAAGAACTAGGCTCAATTAACTGGAGTTTTAGAAGTTCTTCAATCTATTTCTTTATTTCTTTTTCATCTGTTGGAGTGCAGGGTATAAATTTTCCTTTAGCCCCATTGTCATGCAGAGTAACTATTTCACTTTAATTGGTATCAGAGCCCTGTTCTGGTCCTAAGTTATAAACTACAGACAAAGTCTAAAGCCAGCCAGGAAGCCTTTGAAAAGCTCTTGTTATACAATTTCTGAGTAGATAAACGCTGCTTTAGTCAATCTCTGGTTTAGTTTGTAAACATGGCCAACCTGTTACGTTCTTTCTCTTCTATTGATCGTAAAATAGTAAATGAAGTCTCTTCTAGAGCCATTGAATCTAATTTAGAATCTACTAAAACTCATGAGGCTATTGAAAATCCTGAGAGTTGGAATCCTCCTGCTCTTCATGCTACTTATGTCTATAAAGTGCCTCTATCTTATGCTTTTAAAAGAAAATATTTTCTGAAAGAAGTTGAAGTCACTATAAAAATTTCTGGTCCTGCGCTCCAAATAGTCACTTTAAATCTATTTTCTCATGATGAGATCAAGAAATTTCGACAATATGTTAAAGATCAGAAGTATTCCTATCTTCATTTTGGTGGTATTAGAATTGGTCTTGCTCCTCTTTCCGACATGGATTAAATACTCCCTACATTGTTGAGGTCCTTGATACTCGTCGCCAGACTTATGACCATGCAAGAATAGGAACAATTATGGGTAATCTATCTACAAGTTGTTAATATGGTAAAATATTTCTTGATTATTCAAACAACCTGGCTGATGTCCATCTTGAAGATTGTTGGAAACTCCTGGTTGGAGTTCAAGGTCTTCAAATGATACAAGATAATGATTATCTTTCTACAATGTTTCAAACTTCTTTTCAATTAACCAATACAACCCATCCTAAGCTTAAACAACCTTATTGTTGGTCTTTCTAATGCTCAAGTTGAAGGTGTTCTATATGATTCGACTGAATTGCCTAGCGATTGGTATTTTCAATATAAGTCAATTGCAGATGATTAAAAGCCTGAATCAAAACTCAAATGAATCTCAATTAGTAATGGTCAGGTCAGAATCATTCCTAAAAAACTAGAGATTCCTAGACCCATTGGCAGGCCTCGTCGCTATGTAATCCCTGTACGTTATACTGAGGCTTCTTCTTCTAGAAGTATCAATCTTCCTCCAACTGAAGAAGTCCATCTCTCTGAACCGCAATTGTCTCCAACTGAACTGTATATACCTGAATCTAAAACTTATCTTTTTGTTAATAAGATGCATCGTATTTCTCATACCCAGTTTTCTCCTGTTGAAGAATGGCAATATGCCAATCATCGTTTTGTAAAAGGTGGGAAATATCCTCCCAAGAGAAAGTTTTGCACCGCCTCTTCTATGTCAAAACAGCCATCTATAAGAGTTGATTGTGCTCCCTTGATAGAGAATAATGCATTAAACACCACTAACCTAGATCAGACCTATCAAATAGGTAATTATCTTACTACATGGTGTTCACACACTGAAGAAGTTTTGGATGACCTAGGATCCCAGACTGAGTTAATTTTAGCAAATATTAATCTTCTCCACAATGAAAAACAAGAAGAAAAAGAAAGAAGAGAAGCAAAAGAGAAAAGAAAAAAGGAAAAGAAAAGGAGAGCGTCAAAAGCTCCGAAATTTTCTATTTCCATGGATATTCCTAACTATTGGGACACAGATGAAAAGAAAGAAGGAAGTGAAGCTGAGTCTAGCGCCCAAGCTTATGAAAATAGACTAGAGCCCACAAATTTAATAAACTTTCAAAAGCCAAAAAGCGAGATAGCCACTTTGGAAAATTTTGCCTCTAAATTTCCCTCCTTCATTTTGCCATCTCTCCAAAAAGCCCATGTTTTCCGTGAAGCACCAAAGTATCCAAGGGTTGAAGAAGACTTATTTGCAGCCAATTCTACTGGATATGCTTTAGACTTAGACAAATCTACAAATCCAGCTGAATCTATCAGAGTTTGGATTGGTGCCCTATACCAAATGCAAGTTGTCTCTAGATTAGATAATATCTCTATTTTTGCCTTAGCTGAAAAAAGAATGGCCGTAATTGTATATGACTGGTGGATGGGACCATCAGAAGAAGAAAGAATGCATGTAGATATGCAGGATTAGCTACCTTAGAACTGCTACTCAAAACTCAATTTGTCCTTGAACCAGCAGATGAAGAGAAACATATTATAATAAATCTAACACGAATGGAGTTGAAAGATTTAAAGTTTTTAGATTACTTTGGCAATGATTATATGGCTAAGATCTATAAAGCTAATCTTACCAAAACTTCTACTCAAAAGATTTCATTCTTGTCAAAGTTTCCTGGTAATTTAGGTGACATGATTATGAAATATCTAGAAGTTCAAGGGAAAAAGATTGAACAGACTTATTGGATAGATCTCTTATTTATATGTCAGGAAAAAGTTAAATATCTCTGTTGGTAGAAGAAAGCTCAAGACTTCTCTCTTGGTATTGATGTTTGTCATTCTGTATTACCATGGACACCATTCAGAAAGAGAAAATCCAAAAGAGATGGAAAATTCAAGCCCAAGAGAGTAGCCATCCTAAAAGGTTGTTCTGAAAACTTAAATATTTAAAAAAGCGCAAGCAACCAAAAAGAGACAGTCCATGTTTTATTTGCAAACAAGAAGGTCACTTCGTGAGAAAATGTCCTAATAAATCTTCCAACAAGTTGAAAACCTATATATAAATTGATGATTTTGTAGATAGTTGGTCTATGGTTGATTCTCAAGACGAAGTTTCAGATGTATATATCTTAACCGATGCTCCTCTGTCAGATACCGAGTTAGTTCCCGACACATGTCAGAAAATGAATATATGTTATGATTGTTCTGAACCAGAGAATGAAACTGACTTGCATTTCAATGATGAGTTTAGCTTAGATGACTATACTGATGAGACGTCTGAATATATTTGAGATGATGATGTCTCTATTGTTCCCTCTCTATTTATTTCTATAGATCGAGGTACTAAGAATTCACAATCCTTTTTACATTCTCTGCCTCCACAATCCACGTTCAATTCTTTTTTTCCTTATCCAAAAATAGTTTCTCAATCATCATCATTGCCATCTACAGCATCTGTTAATCTCAATGAAACTTCTTTTCTCAATAAGATTGTTAAAACTAACAATCTTCTCTATATTCCTGTTGAAGTCCAAGTCAAAGGAGAATGGATCAATGTAGATGCATTCATTGATACAGGAGGCTCCAACAATTTAGCTCGCCCATCTTTATTCGAAGGTCTATGGAAGCCTCTGCAAAATATTCTTATTTCTGAGACCATTGGTGGCTTCGTTAATCTCACCCACTATGTCGATAACGTTTATTTAAAAGTTGGGGGAGTATAGTAAACTTTTTTACAATCCAGCTCTATGATGCTTCTGCAAGTTTGTTCCTTGGAATGCCATTTATCAATTCTGTGTTGCCAATCATGATCAATGAAGACAAAGTCATTTTCAATATAAAAAAGAAGGCAATTTTAGTTCCAAGATTGACTTTGGCCAATTCAGAAGCTAGAAAAGAAAATAGCCAAAAGAAAGTAGGTATAAAAAGACCCCAGAATGATTCTAATAATTGGCAAGAAGTATTGAAGATTTATGAAGAAAGGAGTCAAACAAAAGCTAAAAAAAAGGCAAATAGAAATCCTGATTGGTCTCCTAAACAAATGGCTATTTATGATGAATTGTTGAAAATATGTTCTGAAAATCCTCAAGCATTTTTGAGAGTAGAAAGTCCCCAGCAAGAAATATTTACTCTGCATGAGAATGGGGTTAAAGGAAAACTTATACCCTACACCCAAGAGATGAAAAAGAAATAGAGAAACAGGTTGAAGAACTTCTAAAACTCCAGCTGATTGAACCTAGTTCTTCTCATTATTCCTGTTATGCTTTCCTGGTACAAAATCACTCTGAAATGGTCAGAGGAAAAGCTCGAATGTTAATTAATTATAAGCCATTAAATGAAATCACAAAGAGCTTTCATTATCCTATGCCCCACTAGGAAAAAATTATGCAAAAAATATAGAACAAAAATATCTTTAGTAAGTTCGACATGAAATCTGGTTATTACCAGATACAAATCAAAGAAGAAGATCGTCCCAAAACTGCTTTTACATGTCCTGCAGGTTTTTACCAATGGAAAGTAGTTCCATTTGGTCTGAAGAATACTCCAGTTTTCTTTCAACAGCGAATGGACTATATTTTTGGTAAATATGATTTTATTGTTGTCTATATTGATGACATTCTGATTCACAGTCAAGATCTCGAATCATATCTGAAGCATTTACGGATATTCCTTGAAGAAGCAAAAGAGCATGGTATTGTTTTGTCTGAAAAGAAAATGCTTTTGTTTCAAGATAGTATTGATTTTTTGGGTATCCATGTTATAAATGGTAAAATTCAGATGCAACCTCATGTTTTTACCAAACTATCTGAATTTCCTGATTAGATACAAGATACTAAAATGATTCAGCGATTTCTAGGAATACTAAATTACATTCATAAATACATTCCTAGATTGTCAGAAAAACTGCTACAATTCGACAACATTTGAATTCTGGGTGGTCACCAGAAGCCACAGAAGTAGTTTAATTGTTAAAAGCTGAATGCAATCATCTCCCCGAGCTCAAACCGCCAGGTAATGGATTTCTCATTCTTCAAACTGATGCATCTAATAATTTTTGTGCAACCATACTTTTTGAAAGAAAGGAGGATACGACAGAAGAAATCTTATGTGCATATGCATCTAGAGAATTTTTAATTCACCAGAAAATTTATTTTATAGCGGAAAAAGAAACTCTTTCCATTTTTAATGGCATACAAAAATTTGAGTTGTATTTATCCCCTGCCAAGTTTTTGATAAGAACAGACTCAATGAACTTCAAGTATTTCTTATCAGCAAAAATATCAAAAGAACTCGGAAGAGGAAGACTATTGGCATGGCAGATATGGTTTCAAATTTATGATTTTGATGTTGAATCGGTTCCAGGTATTTCAAATTATTTAGCCAACTCTCTTACTAGAGATATGAACAAAGTCCATATTCATAACCAAAAAAAAGATATATTTGTTCTTCCTGGTAAGACTTCTGCATATGATAATCTTGAAACCTTTGTAAAAAGATTCCAGATTCTTGAAATGGTTCTTGGTGATATGGTTGAAGAAATTAAAAAGGTTGTTGGGCTAAGGATTAGAAGAAATCAATGGATACAAAGATTTCAAGCTTGGCAGTCCAAAAATGTTGGGTGTTTTATTGGGTTTAGATGAAGAACTGGTAAAAGAATATCTTCTACCCAATATGAAAGTGAAGCTTTATTTTAAGACTCTTGATGATTGCTGGACTAAAGAATTTTTTGAATCCATGGTTAAAGTGTTGCAAACTTTGAATTATTATCATATTATTGGAGGTATAGATTTCTTCTTTGCTGTTTATACCTCTGCTAAGATGCTGGATTAGAAGAAATAGATATCACTGAAAAGGTTGAAAGGTTTTCAAATTCTTTAAGAATTCCTGACCTTTTCAAAGATTTCTTCAAAGAAATGATGAAAATTTTGCAGGAACAGATTCATTCCCCCAATATGAACTTTTTGAACCTTTTGAAAATTGGGAAATAAAATATGGTCGTTGCCAGAAGAAACTACAGATGAAAGCTTCTCAATGTATCAAAAGGACATTGTAATATTTGAGAACTTTCTCGACACCTTGGGATTATCAAATTTTAGAATTTAGAAATCCCATTGTCCCAAATCCTTTTGCACAATTATATGGATCTGAGAGATTTGCTGAGCCTGTATTAGCTAACAATACTAAGGAAATCAAGAAAATTTCTCTTTGGCTCAAAGAATTTCAGTGTCTCAAGTTGCATAAAAAGTTATCTATGATAAAAACCTTAGACAGACTTCAAGGAAGAATGGGAGTAATCAAATTACTGATTAATCAAAAGGCATTAATTATTGGTAGTGTAATGGAAGAAAATTGGAGTGATGATGTAGTTTGTTTGATAAATATATTACTGTCAACCATGGTATGTTCATCAATGATTTCTGAATTAGGATGGAAACAAAAAGAAAATATCAACCATAACTGCAAGCTTTGGATCCAATGCGCCATAGAACGCTCTGTCAGCATGTTTCAAATCTTCAAATGGGAATTATTAAGTGGAGTTGAATTGTCAGTTCAAAAAATGCCTGAATTCCGTAAAAGCAAAAAAGATTCCTTCCTTGACATAGAGATATATCAAATGGCTTATCTTAATTGGTGGACAAAAGTTGATGATAAATATCTCTTTCCATAAAGGAATCTCTATGTTACAACCGACATGATAAAATTTGGTACAGGACAATCATGAAAGGCACTACTAAAAGGAGAATCTTCTACAGTCTTGACAAAAGAAAAAGAAGCTACAACAAAAGGAAAAGAGAAGGTATCTGATGAAAAAGCAACCATTTTCATAGACTTGTACCAAGATGCTCAGGAGAAACAGGACCACGCATGGGAATCCGAATATTTTGAATGGTTAAATCAATCATGGTTAAAGCAAAAGCTTCCCTCATCCTCATCAGAAGCAGATGGACCTGACCCCGACTATGATAGTGACCGAAGTCCGAAAGGGCCTTGGTAGTGTATTTTCCTTTAATTATGGCACTTGAGAATTTGAACAGACATCGTCTGGACTAGTAATGTCTGATAGGACCTTCAATAATTCTCATATGTTTTTAGAATCTACAAGTATGAGTCTCATGTATGAGTATGGAGAGAAAGTGTGTGTGTGTGAGTGAGCATAAAAGAGTGTTTGTATTTTGTGCTTTAACAGACCAGAGACTAAAAGGCTCTACTCTGAGGGATAACTTGGTATGTAACATATTTATTTGAATTAATACAGAAGCATGTTGGGCCGCCTGTCTGAGGACAGTTTATTTCCAAGATCGCCTTAATTCGGGATTGTAAAGCGAGTCGAAGACAAGCGGAGTCATGTGTGTCCTCGTATTTCCCGTGCCCATGGTGGATGGTGTGAGGAATTTCAGCTACTCTTTAGTGATTCAGTAATCAATAATCAATGATCAATAATTTGATTACTCCCATTCTTCCTTGAAGTCTGTCTAAGGTTTTTATCATAGACAACTTTTCAGGCAACTTGAGACTATTAAATTCTTTGAGCCAAAGGGAAATTTTCTTGATTTCCTCGGTATTGTTAGCTAATACATGCTCAGAAACTCTCTCAGATCCATATAATTGTGCAAAAGGATTTGGGACAATGGGATTTCTAAATGCTAAACTTTGATCATCCCAAGGTGTCGAGAAAGTTCTCAGATATTTCAATGTCCTTGAATCAATACATTGAGAAGCTCTCATCTATAGTTTCTTCTGGCAACGACCATCTTTTATTTCCCAATCTGCAAATGGTTCAAAAAGTTCATATTTTCGGAATGAATCTGTTCTGCAAAATTTTCATCATTTCTTTGAAGAAATATTCGAAAAGATCAGGAATTCTTAAAGGCTTTAAAAAGCTTTCAACCTTTTCGGTCATATTTATTTCTTCTAAATCCATCATCTTAGCAGAGGTATAAACAACAAAGGAGAAATCTATACCTCCAATAATCTGATAATAATTCAAAGTTTGCAACACTTTAACCATGGATTCATAAAATTATTTAGTCCAGTAATCATCAAGAGTCTTAAAATAAAGCTTCACTTTCATATTGGGTAGAGGATATACTTTTACCAATTCTTCATATAAACCCAATAAAACACCAACATTTTCGGACTACTAGGCTTGACATATTTGTATCCATTGATTTCTTCTAATCCTTAGCCCAACAACCTTTTTAATTGCTTCAACCATATCACCAAGAACCATTTCAAGAATCTCAAATCTTTTTACAAAGGTTTCAAAATTATCATCTGCAGAAGTCTTACCAGGAAGAACAAATATATCTGTTTTTTTGGTTATGAATATGGACTTTTTTCATGTCTCTAGTAAGAGATTCTGCTAAATAATTTGAAATACCTGGAACCCATTCAACATCAAAATCAAACATTTGAAACCATATCTGCCATGCCAATAGTCTTCCTCTTGCGAGTTGTTTTGATATTTTTGCTGATAAGAAATACTTGAAGTTCATTGAGTTTGTTCTTATCAAAAACTTGGCAGGGACTAAATACAATTCAAATTTTTGTATGCCATTAAAAATGGTAAGAGTTTATTTTTCCGCTATAAAATAATTTTTCTGGTGAATTAAAAATTCTCCAGATGCACATGCACATAAGATTTCTTCTCCTGTATCCTCCTTTCTTTCAAAAATTATGGTTGCCTAGAAATTATCGGATGCATCCATTTGAAGAATGAGAAATCCATTACCTAGCGGTTTGAGCTCGAGGAGATGTTTGCATTCAGATTTTAACAATTGAACTGCTGCCGTGGCTTCTGGTGACCATCCAGAATGTCAAATCAGAGCAGTTTTTTCTGACAATCTAGGAATGTATTTATGAACGTAATTCAGTATTCCTAGAAATCATTGAATCATTTTAGTATCTTGTAACTGATCAGGAAATTCAGATAGTTTGGTCAAAACATGAGGCTGCATCTGAATTTTACCATTTATAACATGGATATGCAAAAAATCAATACTATCTTGAAACAAAAGCATTTTCTTTTCAGACAAAACAATACCATGCTCTTTTGCTTCTTCAAGGAATATCTGTAAATGCTTCAGATGTGATTCGAGATCTTGACTCTGAATTAGAATATCATAATATAGACAACAATAAAATCATATTTACCAAAAATATAGTCCATTCGTCGTTGAAAGAAAGCTGGAGCATTCTTCAGACCAAATAGAACTACTTTCCATTGGTAAAAACCTGTAAGACATGTAAAAGCAGTTTTCGGACGATCTTCTTCTTTGATTTGTATCTGGTAATAATGAGATTTCATGTTGAACTTACTAAAGATCTTGCTGTTTTGAATTTGTTTGCATAATTGTTTCCTGGCGGGGAAAATGATAATGAAAGCTCTCTGTGATTGCATATAATGGCTTATAATTAATTACCATTCGAGCTTTTCCTCTGACTATTTTAGAGTGATTTCGTACCAGGAAAGCAGAACAAGAATAATGAGAAGAACTAGGTTCAATCAGCTAGAGTTTTAGAAGTTATTCAATCTACTTCTTTATTTCTTTTTCATCTGTTGGAGTGTAGGGTATAAGTTTTCCTTTAACCCCATTGTCATGCAGAGTAACTATTTCTTGCTAGGGACTTTCTACACTCCAAAATTCTTGAGGATTTTCGGAATATCTTTTCAACAATTCATCATAAATAGCCATTTGTTTAGGAGACCAATCAGGATTTCTATTTCCCTTTTGTTTAGTTTTTGTTTGACTCCTTTCTTCATAAATCTGCAATACTTCTTGCCAATTATTAGAGTCATTCTGGGGTCTTTTTATACCTGCTTTCTTTTGGCTATTTTCTTTTATAACTTCTGAATTGGCCAAAGTCAATCTTGGAACTGAAATTGCCTTTTTTTTATATTGAAAATGACTTTGTCTTCACTGATCGTGACTGGAAACATAGAATTGATAAATGGCATTCCAAGAAACAAACTTGCACAAGCATCATAGTGTTGGATTGCAAACAATTGTACTATACTCCCCCCAACTTTTAAAGAAATGTTATCAACATAGTGGGTGAGATTAACGGAGCCACCAATGGTCTCAGAAATAAGAATATTTTGTAGAGGCTTCCATAGACCTTTGAATAAAGATGGGCGAGCTAAATTGTTGGAGCCTCTTGTATCAATGAATGCATCTACATTGATCCATTATCCTTTGACTTGGACTTCAACAGGAATATAGAGAAGATTGTTAGTTTTAACAATCTTTTTGAGAAGATACGTTTCGTCGAGATTAACAGATGTTGTAGATGGCAATGATGATGATTGAGAAACTATTTTTGGATAAGGGAAAAAAGAATTCAACGTGGATTGTGGAGGCAGAGAATGTAAAACAGATTGTGAATTCTTAGTACCTCGATCTGTAGAAGTAGATAGAGAAGGAACAATAGAGACATCATCATCTGAAATATATTCAGATGTCTCATCAGTATAGTCATCTTAGCTAAACTCATCACTGAAATGCAAGTCAGTTTCATTCTCTGGTTCAGAACAATCATAGCATATATTCATTTTCTGACATGTGTCAGGAACTGACTCTGTATCTGAAAGAGAAGCATCAGTTAAGATATATACATTTGATACTTCATCATGAGAATCAACCATAGACCAATTATATACAAAATCATCAATTTCTATATAGGATTTCAACTTGTTGGAAGAGATTTTAGGACATTTTCTGGCGAAGTGACCTTCCTATTTGCAAATAAAACATGCACTATCTCTTCTTGGTTGCCTGCGCTTTTTTAATATTTATATTTTTGGAACGACCTTTTAGGATTGGCTACTCTCTTGGCCTTGAATTTTCCATATCTTTTTGATTTTCTCTTTTTGAATGGTGTCCATGATAACGCAGAATGACGAACATCAATACCAGGAGAGAAGTCTTGAGTTTTCTTCTGCCAACAGAGATATTTAACTTTTTCTTGACATCTAAATAAGAGATCTATCCAATAAGTCTGTTCAATCTTATCTTTCTACACTAGTTCAAACTTATTTTCAGTTAACCAATACAACCCATCCTAAGTTTAAACACCCTGTCTTAAAAGACTGTGTTACTGTTGGTCTTTCTAATGCTCTAGTTGAAGGTGTTCTATATGATTCGACTGAATTGCCTAGCGATTTGTATTTTCAATATAAGTCAATTGCAGATGATAAAAAACCTAAATCAAAACTCAAACGAATCTCAATTAGTAATGGTGAGGAAAAAATCATTCCTAAAAAACTAGAGATTCTTAGACCCATTGTCAGGCCTCGTCGCTATGTAATCCATGTACCTTCTACTAAAGCTTATTCTTGCAGAAGTATTGATCTTCCTCCAATTGAAGAAGTCCATCTCTCTGAACCGCAGTTATCTCCAACTAACCTGTATATACTTGAATCTAAACCTTTTCTTGCTATTAATAAGATGCATCGTATTTCTCATACCCATTTTTCTCCTATTGAAGAATGACAATATGCTAATCATCGTTTTGTAAAAGGTGGGAAATGGCCTCCAAAGACAAAGTTTTGGGCCACCTCTTCTATGTCAAAACAGCCAGCTACAAGAGCTGATTGCGCTCCCTTGATAGAGCATAATGCATTAAACACCACTGACCTAGATCAGACCTATCAAATAGGTAATTATCTGACTACATGGTGTTCAGATGCTGAAGAAGTTTTGGATGACCTAGGATCCCAGACTGAGTTAATTTTAGCAAATCTTAAGCTTCTCCACAATGAACAAAAAGAAGAAAAACAAAGAAGAGAAGCAAAAGAGAAAAGAAAAAAGGAAAATCAAAGGAGAGCATCAAAAGCTCCCAAATTTCCTATTTCCATAGATACTCCTAACTATTGGGACATAGATGAAAAACAAGAACGAAGTGAAGCTGAGTCTAGTGCCCAAGCTTCTGAAAATAGACTAGATCCCGCAAAATCAATAAACTTTCAAAATCAAAAAAGCAAGATAGCCACTCTAGAAAATGCTGCCTCTAAATTTCCCTCCTTCATTTTGCCATCTCTCCAAAAAGCCCATGTTTTCCATGAAGCACCAAAGTATCCAAGGGTTGAAGAATACTTGTTTGCAGCGAATTCTACTGGATATGTTTTATACTTGGACAAATCTACAAATCCAGCTGAATCTATCAGAGTTTGTATTGGTGCCCTATACTAAATGCAAGTTGTCTCTAGATTAGATAATATCGCCTTAGCTGAAAAAAGAATGGCCAGAATTGTATATGACAGGTGAATGGGACCATCAGAAGAAGAAAGAATGCATGTAGCTGCTGCAGGATTAGCTACCTTAGAACTGCTACTCAAAACTCAATTTGTCCCTAAACGAGCAGATGAAAAGAAACAGATTATAACAGATTTAACACGAATGGATTTAAAAGATTTAAGGTTTTTAGATCAGTTTGGCAATGATTATATGGCTAAGATCTATAAAGCTAATATTACCATTGATTCTACTCAAAAGATTTCATTCTTGTCAAGGTTGCGTGGTAATTTAGGTGACTTGATTATCAAAGATCTAAAAGTTCAAGGGAAAGAGATTGAACAGGCTTATTGGATAGATCTCTTATTTAGATGTCAGGAAAAAGTTAAATATCTCTGTTGGCAAAAGAAATCTCAAGACTTCTCTCCTGGTATTGATGTTTGTCGTTCAGTATTACAATGGACACCATTTAGAAAGAGAAAATCCAAAAGATATGGAAAATTCAAGACCAAGAGAGTAGCCAATCCTAAAACGTTGTTCTGAAAATTTAAATATTTAAAAAAGCAAAGGCAACCAAAAAGAGACAGTGCATGTTTTATTTGCAAACAAGAAGGTCACCTCACCAGAAAATGTCCTAAAAGCTCTTCCAACAAGTTGAAAGCCTGTATAGAAATTGATAATTTTGTAGATAATTGGTCTATGGTTGATTCTCAAGATGAAGTGTGAGATGTATATATCTTAACTGATGCTTCTCTGTTAGATATCGAGTTAGTTCTCGACACATGTTAGAAAATGAATATATGCTATGATTGTTCTGAAACAGAGAATAAAATTGACTTGCATTTCAGTGATGAGTTTAGCTCAGATGACTATACTAATGAGACATCTGAATATATTTTAGATGATGATGTCTCTATTGTTCCCTCTCTATCTACTTCTATAGATCGAGGTACTAAGAATTCACAATCTGTTTTACATTCTCTGCCTCCACAATCCACGTTGAATTCTTTTTTCCCTTATCCAAAAACAGTTTCTCAATCATCATCATTGCCATCTACAACATCTGTTAATCTCGACGAAAATACTTTTCTCAAAAAGATTGTTAAAGCTAACAATCTTCTCTATATTCCTATTGAAGTCCAAGTCAAAGGAGAATGGATCAATGTAGATGCATTCATTGATACAGGAGGCTCCAACAATTTAGCTCGCCCATATTTATTAAAAGGTCTATGGAAGCCTCTACAAAATATTCTTATTTCTGAGACCATTGGTGGCTCCGTTAATCTCACCCACTATGTTGATAACGTTTCTTTAAAAGTTGGGGGGAGTATAGTAAAATTTTCTGCAATCCAACACTATGATGCTTCTGCAAGTTTGTTTCTTGGAATGTCGTTTATCAATTCTATGTTGCCAATCACGATCAGTGAAGACAAAGTCATTTTCAATATAAAAAAGAAGGCAATTTTAGTTCCAAGATTGACTTTGCCCAATTCAGAAGCTAGAAAAGAAAATAGCCAAAATAAAGCAGGTATAAAAAGACCCCAAAATGATTCTAATAATTGGCAAGAAGTATTGCAGATTTATGAAGAAAGGAGTCAAACAAAAACTAAACAAAAGGAAAATAAAAATCTTGATTGGTCTCCTAAACAAATGGCTATTTATGATGAATTGTTGAAAAGATGTTGCGAAAATCCTCAAGCATATTGCAGTGTAGAATGTCCCCAACAAGAAATAGTTACTCTGCATGACAATGGGCTTAAAGGAAAACTTATACCCTGCACTCCAATAGATGAAAAAGAAATAAAGAAGCAGATTGAAGAAATTATAAAACTCTAGCTGATTGAACCTAGTTCTTCTCATTATTCCTATTCTGCTTTCGTAGTACGAAATCACTCTGAAATAGTCAAAGGAAAAGCTCAAATGGTAATTAATTATAAGCCATTAAATGAAATCACAAAGAGCTTTCACTATCCTCTGCCCCACCAGGAAACAATTATGCAAACAATTCAGAACAGTAAGATCTTTAGTAAGTTTGACATGAAATTTGGTTATTACCAGATACAAATCAAAGAAGAAGATCATCCCAAAACTGCTTTTACATGTCCTGCAGGTTTTTACCAATGGAAAGTAGTTCCGTTTGGTCTGAAGAATGCTCCAGCATTCTTTCAATGACGAATGGACCATATTTTTGGTAAATATGATTTTATTGTTGTCTATATTGATGAAATTCTGATTCACAGCCAAGATCTCGAATCACATCTGAAGAATTTTCAAATATTCCTTGAAGAAGCAAAAGATCATGGTATTATTTCGTCTGAATTTTTTTTTGAACCAATGTAGAAAGATAGTCACTATCTTCTATCATTTGAAGACCTTGAACTCCAACTACGATTTTCCAACAATCTTTAAGATGGACATTAGCAAGGCTGATTGAATAATCAAGAAATATCGTACCATATTGACAGCCTATAGATAGATTACCCATAATTGTTCCTATTCTTGCATGGTCATAAGTCTGGTGATGGGTATCAAAGACCTCAACAATGCAGGGAGTATTTAATCCATGTCGGAAAAGAGGAGCAAGACCAACTCAAACACCACCAAAATGAAGATAGGAATACTTCCGATCTTTAACATATTGTCGAAATTTCTTGATCTCATCATCAGAAAATAGATTTAAAGTGAGTGTTTGGACTGCAGGACCAGAAATGTTTATAGTGACTTCAACTTCTTTCAGAAAAGATTTTCTTTTAAAGAATAAGACAGAGGCAATTTATAGACATCGGTAGCACGAAGAGCAGGAGGATTCCAACTCTCAGGATTTTCAATAGCCTCATGAGTTTCAGTAGATTCTAAATCAGATTCAGTGGCTCTAGAAGAGACTTCAGTTATTATTTTACGATCAATAGAAGAGAGATAACATAATAGGTTGGCCATGTTTACAAACTAAACCAGAGATTGACTAAAGCAGCATTTATCTACTCAACAATTGTATAACAAGAGATTTTCAAAGGCTTCCCGAATGGCTTTAGACTCTGTCTGTAGTTTATAACTTAGGACCAGAACGAGGCTCTGATACCAATTAAAATGATGCACTATGTAACTTACTTGAATCACTGAACAGTAGCTGAAATTCCTCACATCATCCACCACGGGCATGCGAAATATGAGGACACACATGACTCCACTGGTCTTTGACTCACTTTACAATCCCAACTTAAGGCGATCTTTGAAATAAACTATCCTCAGACAGGTGGCCCAACAGACTTCAGTATTAGTTCAAATAAATATGTTACATACCAAGTTATGCCTCAGAGTAGAGCCTTTTAGTCTCTGGTTGCTTAAAGCACAAAATACAAACACTCTTTCACACTCACTCACATAGCCACACTTTCTCTCTATACTCATACATGAGACTCATACTTATAGATTCTAAAAACATATGAGAATTATTGAAGGTCTTGTCAGACATTACTAGTCCAGACGGTGTCTGTTCAATATTCTCAAGTACAATAATTAAAGGAAAATAAACTACCAAGGTCCTTTCGGACTTCGGTCACTATCATAGTCGGGGTTAGGTTCATCTGCTTCTGATGAGGATGAGGGAAGCTTTTGTTTTAACCATGATTTATTTAACCATTCCAAATATTCGGATTCCCATGCATGGTCCTGTTGCTCCTGAGCATCTTGGTACAAGTCTACGAAAATGGTTGCTTTTTCATCAGATACCTTCTCTTTTCCTTTTGCTGTAGTTGCTTTTTCTTTTGTCGAGACTGTAGAAGATTCTCCTTTTAGTAGTGCCTTTGATGATTGTCCTGTATCAAACTTTATCATGTCGGTTGTAACATAGAGATTCTTTTGTGGAAAGAGATATTTATCATCAACTTTTTTCCACCGATTAACATAAGCCATTGGATCTATCTCTATGTCAAGGAAGGAATATTTTATGTTTTTACGGAATTTAGGGATTGTTTGAACTGAAAATTCAACTCCATCTAATAATTCCCATTTAAAAATTTGAAACATGCTGACAGAGCATTCTATGGCACATTGGATCCAAAGCTTGTAGTTATGATTGATACTTTCTTGCTATTGCCATCCCAATTCAAAAATCATTGATGAACATAACTTGGTTGACAGTAATAGATTTATGAAACAAAGTACATCATCGCTCCAATTTCCTGCCATTACACTAACATTAATTAATGCCTTTTGATTAATTAGTAATTTGATTACTCCCATTCTTCCTTGAAGTGTGTCTAATGTTTTTATCATAGACAACTTTTCAGGCAACTTGAGACTATGAAATTCTTTGAGCCAAAGAGAAATTTTCTTGATTTCCTCAGTATTGTTAGCTAATACAGGCTCAACAACTCTCTCAGATCCATATAATTGTGCAAAAGGATTTGGGACAATGGGATTTCTAAATTCTAAAATTTGATAATCCAAGGTGTCGAGAAAGTTCTCAAGTATTGCAATGTCCTTTCAATACATTGAGAAGCTCTCATCTATAGTTTATACTGGCAACAACCGTCTTTTATTCCCCAATTTGAAAATGGTTCAAAAAGTTCATATTGGGGGAATGAATCTGTTCCTAAAAAATTTTCATCATTTCTTTGAAGAAATCTTCGAAAAGATCAGGAATTCTTAAAGACTTTAAAAACCTTTCAACCTTTTCGGTCATATTTATTTCTTCTAAATCCAACATCTTAGCAGAGGTATAAAAAGCAAAGGAGAAATCTATACCTCCAATAATATGATAATAATTTAAAGTTTGCAACACTTTAACCATGGATTCAGAAAATTATTTAGTCCAGTAATCATCAAGAGTCTTAAAATAAAGCTTCACTTCATATTGGGTAGAGGATATACTTTTACCAGTTCTTCATCTAAACCCAATAAAACACCAACATTTTTGGACTGCCACGCTTCACATCTCTGTATCCATTGATTTCTTCTAATCCTTAGCCCAGCAACCTTTTTTATTTTTTCAACCATATCACCAAGAACCATTTCAAGAATCTGAAATCTTTTTACAAATGTTTCAAAATTATCATCTACAGAATTCTTACCAGGAAGAACAAATATATCTGTTTTTTGGTTATGAATATGGACTTTGTTCATGTATCTAGTAAGAGAGTCGACTAAATAATTTGAAATACCTAGAACCCATTCAACATCAAAATCAAACATTTGAAACCATATCTACCATGCCAATAGTCTTCCTCTTGCGAGTTGTTTTGATATTTTTGCTGATAAGAAATACTTGAAGTTCATTGAGTCTGTTCTTATCAAAAACTTAGTAGGGGCTAAATACAATTTGAGCATGTCGAAAGTGTTCCTCCTTAGTCTTGCTGAAAATTAATGTATCATCAAGATACATTATTACAAACTTTCCAATGAACTCTTTCAGCATTTTGTTCATTAGCCACATAAAGGTAAGGGGTGCATTACTCAATTCGAATGGCATTACAAACCACTCATATAGCCCTTCATTGGTATTGAAGGCTGTCTTCCACTCATCCCCTTCCTTGATTCAAATTTGATGATAAACACTCTTCATATCAATCTTGAAGAAGTATACTACCCCGCTCAAGCAGTCCATCATGTCGTCCATTCGTGGGAGTGGAAATCTATACTTGATGGTAATCTTGTTTATGGCCCTCGAATCTGTGCAAATTTTCCATTATTCTTCTTTCTTAGGAACGAGAACTGTTGGAACTGCGCGGCGGCTCAAACTCTCCCTTATTAGCCCTTTATCGAGCAATTCCTGCACCTATTTTTTGATTTCCTCATTATCTTTGGGGCTCATCTGGTCTGTTGCCTTATTTAGTAGAGTTTCTCTAGGTATAAAGTCAATATGATGACTTATACTTCTCTTAGGAGGCAATTTATCTGGTAAATAATCCAATACTATATCGCTGAATTCTTGTAGCATTCTCTGAATTTCTGCAGGCAAATCAGACACTTCTATGTGTAACAACACTATTTTTTCCCTTCTTACAACAGCATAGTTCACTTCACTATCTTCAATCTGCTTCAAAAATTGTTTTCCACCCATTAGTAACGCTCTTGTCCCACTTGTTTCTGTTGTCTCCTCCTCCTTGATGGGCACAAGTGTGTGCTTCATCCCATATTTGACAAACTTGTAACAATTTGTCTTCCCTTCATGCACTACCTTTCAATCATACTGCCATGGTCTTCCCAGTAGTGTATGACATACATCCATTGGCATAATATCTTAAATAACCTTGTCCTTATACCTGTCAATATGGAACTCAACTTCACACTGTTCGTCAACCAACAACTGACGGACTTTCTACAACCACGATACCTTGTAAGGAGTGGGGTGTTTCAGCCACTTCAAACCCAACTTCTCTACCATCTCCGTGGCAACCAGATTATCCTTGCTCCCATTGTTGATAATCAACTTGCAACATTTTTTGTGCGACTTACAAACTATCCACAATAATGCTTTCCTTTGAGTTTGTTCAGCTATTTCTTTGGCTAGACTAAGAAATACTTTATTCAGCACTAAGGCTTCCCCTATTTCCAGCACATTCTCTGCTTCCTGGGGTGGTGCCGCTACTTCCTCTGGCTATGCAAGAAAAGCTCCTCTTTGACCAGCTTGTTCCACTTCAGGACATTCAAAAGATCTATGCCACCACTTGTGGCACTTGTAGCACTAATAGTTAGCTCCTATGCCTTAGCCATTATCTCTTCCTCACTGATATGGCCTGCCACCTCTAGTGCTATCTCCTTTTGCTATTGTCCCAGAATTTTTCGAACTACTGCCTTCTTCACTATTGCTGGCAATTTTCCCTCTGCCATAAGGCTATCATCTTCCTCTGCTGGTTCCCCGTCCTCTACTAGAACTTTGTTTTCTAGTGATCTTCTCCTCTACCTTCATGGCACTCTGGTAGGATTCCTCTACATTTTCAGGGAAATAATGTTGATTTCATCCAATATTTCCAATCTCAAACTGTTTACATACCTTGCTATTTTTTCTGAGGTGTCCTCCGTGTAACAAGATCTTAAATTTACCCAGTAGAATTATTTAATATAATCTCTCACTATCATCCCTTTTTGCTTCAAATTCTGCACTTGCTAATGTAGTGCAATTTGGTAGTTTTTAGGCAGAAATCTGCCTTTCAACCTGGCCACCATTCTTTGCCATTTCTTTATTGGAAACTTGTTCATCCCTTTTCTCTCTGCTTGGACACTGTCCCACCACATGGTTGCATGTCCCTTCAGTTTTGTTGCAGTGAACTTAACTCTCGATCTTCACTGACCTCTTCACACTCAAAATATTTGTCCAATTCGCTAATCCAGTCTGATATAACTTTGGCGGACAAGTTTTCGTCATAATTTTGAATTTCTGGTTTAGGCTTGCTACTAGCCAATAGGACTGACCTCAACAATCTCATTTCTGACCTTTCTTCATCTGATCTATCTGTTATAACTATGGCTTCTTCTTTGCTATCATCTCCTACCTTTGGATCCCTTCTCCTTCTTGATTCAACTGGTTGCAAATAGGCAGTAAGGATCCTAATTTCCTCCAATAATCCTTCCTCTATTGCTCTACAAGCACCTCTTCCATGACCTCGTCTTCCAACCTCCATTTCTCATGAAACTCTATATCCTACTCTGATACCACCATTATGGCACCATCCCATGACTTATGGTTTAACGCTAACAGTGATGATTAACACTAGTGATTTAATCAACAAATGGTGATTAGTTTGGTAATAAAAAGTTAGTGCTTATATTTTTAGTGTATTGATGGCTATATTGATTTGCTTGTATATTGAGAGGATAGTTGTCCTGGCCTCAGGTTTCCTTTCTGCTCTTTGGCTAAACCCTAACACTCACATTGTTCACTCTGGCATTTTCATTTTACTTTGTTTGGGGTTGAGAGCTCTATCCGTCGGTTCTGTTGGTGACTGTAAAATGGTTTGAGCTCGATGCTATATTTGCACCCGACTATGGGTTTCTCTATTGGTAGTTGGTATAACTCTGCTCAGTACTTGTATTTGCTATCTCATTAGTCTAGATATGTCATTAAGTTGTTGGCTTCATTGTGAGGGTTTCTCTGTTCTCTTGGTGGTCTGGTGCTCTTTTGGTGTCACTGTCTCTCCTTCGTTCCTTACACATTCTGTAGAACTTCTTCAATGATATTTCTAGCTGCTTGTGTGATTATTTCTTCGTTTTACTTGTTTGCAATGTATTGCGAACACAGGTTGCAACCTCAAAGGATCCTTCCTCTGCATTCATTCGACTTTAGAAAGGTAATGGATCCTTCGCTGTTAGACTCTATTTCATCAGATTTTCATAAGGGATAACATTTATTTCTCCTTGTGAGTAGGGTTTCTTTCAATGGTCATGACCCAAATGTGGGTTCACTCATCCAGTGCTAATTAACGAACTAGTAAGTTCTCTTGGGGTTGTCTTCTCTCTCACTTCAGTCGTTCATTCTACTAGTCTTCGGGATGACAATGCTAATGTTTTATTGTGGTCTCTATGTAGGTTGTTGTGGCTTTTAGTTGGAGTGCTACTTGGCCCTTCCTCCAAATGGAACTGGTAGGGTCATTCCCTATTGAAACCTATTTGGTTTGAGAGTTTCCAAAGTTAATCTCTTCCTTGGTTAGTCGGTCGATAGGCTACGAACTAGGGTCACTTTTGTATTCATTTCTTAGTTGATGTCGAATAGCCTTTGAGTTCAGTTGAATGTAATTTTCATTAGTCCTTTGGTGGTCTATAACTATTTCAGGGTTATAGCCTTGACCCTCGTTTCTCTGTCTTACTCTCTATATATTCTTTATGCCAGTCTTGGCATTGAAATGTTTTTAAATATGAAATAAAAAAAGAGATTTCGAGTTATAGGTCTACCTATCTTATGATTGCACTTCTCTGTGGTTGTATTTGTTTAGTTACTATTTCAACTGTCACGTATTCTTGTGTTTTTGTAATTTGTTGGTGTGACTGGAACTACTGGAACTACCTGCTCAGTCTCACGCAAATATAGTATCTCTGCCTGTCATTCAATTCTTGTAACTATGTCTCTACTTGTCACTTGGTTTTTGGAACTTCGTTACTACTTGTCTGGAAGGATTTCTGGTAAAATATACAGTTTGTCTCTTCGCTACAGATGATAATAATTAGATAAAAAAAAATAACAAGTATTGGACAGATGGATTAAAGAATGATAACGTTTCTTTTTGTATTACTATTCTGTGCTCGAATGTTGAACTGCCCCACATTGTGGTAGAATTGTTTTGTAATGTTACAATATAGTTATGCAAATTGTTTGCAGTTGTTTGTTTAGTTACACAGTTGATAACTATTTTGTTGTTTGAGTTCTCCCGTTCTGTGGAATACATAGACGATATATATCTTTTTGATGTTTCTCTCTCTTATTTTTTAAGTAAATAGTTGTAAAATAAATAAAAGAAAAAAAACCAATAGTGTGGTTGTAACCACCTCCACCTAACTATGCTATCCCTAAATACCTATTAAATAATAATGAAATAAAACAAGTTCCTACACTGTTTTAATCAGCGAACATAAATGAAATCAAATGATGATGAACTTCTCTTGCTTAGCTGAGACCGAACACCCGGTCATGGAACCCTTAGCTAGATGCTCTTGCATCATACACATAAGAGATAGAATGCTTATTTGATTCTCACTTTACACAAGTATCCTGTAAACTGCATTAGCTTTATTCCTTGATCCAGCAAGCCATAAAAATGTTGGTACAATAGAACTTCAATTCCAAAAGAAAATGTCTATATACATGTTGTAGAATCCACCCAAAATACTTCAAATGAAGAAGTATTTATACTAATTGTAAACTAAAATATCTTGAAAAAATATCAGGATTAGTTTCACAAATATTTCCAACTGTTTACATTAATAGAACTTAAATAAAGGACATTCAAAACTAATGAATCTATTTGGCACTATTTCTATGGATTTATGTTGAAAAAAAAGAGAAATTTGAATTTGATAGTAACCCTTAATTGATGATGAGGCATCCCAGTCACTAACTGCACCCTTCCTTTGTGCATTCTGCCCTAGAAATTCTACAAACTTAGGGTCCAATGATACACTTTTATATCTCAATCCATGACAGCTATGTAGAAAATGAAAGACGTTTTTGTAGATAATAATGTTTTTGAGATAAACATTTCTCAGTTTCTCAAAATGCATCTCCATTTGTTCACAATATTCTCTACAACAAGATGTCAAAAATAGGACTTTACATAAACTGAAAAATAGGTTGTGAAGACATGCACGTATCTCTCTTTTGGTAATACCTGTGTAAAATGTGAGATAGGGTTTTGTATAATAGCTTGTTAGAAGTAGAAACCTCCTCCAGTTTCTCAAAATACTTTCAGGATTGGCAACAATAATTTCTGCAAAACTATGACTTAAACAATAAATTTCTGAAGAATGCAGCATTTCTGCTTTGATTTCATCTTTTAACCTTAAATTTCTTTTAACTGTTTTTCACTTTTACTTTGGATAAACTTCATTGTTGCTAGTGAAACTGTTCTCATATCTATTTAACCCTTACTACATCCGTGTTTACTTTTTACAGCTTACTTTTACCACTCAGTTTTTTTCATCTGTCTTCATTTTGACATGAATTTGTATGCTTTGTAACTATTCTTCCCTTCTATTTATCTTCATGCTAGCTGATTTTCTTGACATGATCTTCAATCTGATACTCTTTAACCCTGATACACATTGACTTTTCTTTACTATGTCCTTTTACCTTCACTATATATTTTAGGTTTTCACTATCTGTTTCAACAATAAATCGTTTTAATTCCATGTTTCCTTTGCTTGTATTTTGACTATATGTTTTATCTTCTATCTCTATTTGAATAGTTTTAATAACAGTCTTGGCGTAAATAGGTCTTATGAATAGTACTAAAAATGTTTATCCAAGGCTGTGGTCTTCTGATCACCTGTAAAACAAAACAAACTGTTAAGAAAGCATTGGTTTGCAGGAGAGGTTAGAAAGGTTTCATTTGAGCTTGAGAGGTCTGTGGAGTGAGTCTAGAATTCTTTCCGGGAGGTAAACCATGCTCGAATCAGTTAATAGAGGCTTCAGGTGGCCTATATGGGTTACATAGGGTTTTACTGAACAATCAGGTGAAAACGAACAAAATTGGGGTTTTTGTGTTTAAACGGGTAAATGGTTGATATTGGCAGGTAAGTTCTGAATGAATAGTGGAAAATTTGTCATATGCGAAGTGTGGGAAGTGGGAGTAGTAAGCGGGTTTCATCGCACCACTTATGGGAGGAAAATGGTTTTTATGGAGGACTGCACAATTCAACACATCTTTCGACACGTAGCATTGGCACCATTTTGGAAACCGCTCACATCACACGCTAAAGGTCGACCAAAAGCCCCGCGCGATATGGGCGATATCCATCAAATCTGAGGGATCCAATCATATGGTGGTCAAGGTAATGATGTCACTAATGGATAATGGAGGGTAGGACCGATATTAATTCAAGGAGTTAATCATATCAGGCAAATTTGATTGGTCACTAAGTTATTAGTTAATCCTGGTGACTAATCAATCCTCATTTAGTATGGCAGGGTTTCGGGTTCTTAATTAACCACAGATTGGTTAACTAATTCTGTTTATTGATTTTGTTAAGGTTATCTTTAACTGCAGGATGGGAGATGTAAATATGTGGGATTTTTATAATAATATGGGTGCGGGTGTTTTGTTTTTGAGGAGTTAGATAATAATACAAGTTAAAAGTTAATATGACTTTGTGGAAATTTAACAAGCACTATGATAGAACGTTTCCAAAACTATATTTCATCATATAACATTTATAACTTAGGCTAAAAAAATATGAGGGTTTTGAAATATGGAGCTGTTTTTAATTTCCCTAAGTAAAATAGGGATTTTACTTAGGAAAATCTTTGAAAGGGGATGGATGAATTTATGAAGGGGTAAATATTGATGAAAGGGACTTAAGTACTTTAGGCATTCCAAATTATTGGGCCAAGGGTCCGGTCCCTCCAAAAGTTAGAGAAATGTTCTGAGCCCCTCTAACCTGTTGTACATACCTTTAGCACTTAGCGGAAATTAGTGAATTTCTAGGGAAAAATGAAGTAAGGAAGTTAATTAATTTGACTTTGTTTCCTTGGTGTTCTTTTTCTTATGTGAGTTGTGCTTTGTCCAAGTGATGAAAGCAAAAGATTTAAGTATTAAACTTAACCATTCACCACATATCTAGTCTCCAACCATCATCTACTCACCCTACCTACTTTATCCTAGCATTTTCACTTCCTTATTAGGGTGCACTTAGACTGGCAAACCCCTATCAAAATTTCTTTTCCTTTACAATGAGGATCGTAAATACGTATAACCTTATTACATCCAAGGGCTCAGATTAAACTGTTGAGCTCCTTTTATTTACTCTACCTATCTACTTATCTGTCAATATTAAATAGTTGGTCAGAGTTTTATTCTCTATTTCTAAAACATGAAATTGAAAATATGAACTAGTCAATCTTAAATTGTTTGATTACTCATGGATTGTGGCATAGGTGTCAAGTTACACATAATCTTTATTATACAAAAAATAAAATAGAAGTGGCATTTGGACTTGCACACTTTCATGGTCTCTTTCCTTTTTTCTTTGGTGTTCATTTTCTTTCGTTTCTTGACCTTTTCTTCATTCTTTTTGTCCTTTTATTCTTTTTCTAAGACATACCCTCTTTACATTTTTTAATTTTTTGATTTTTTACAAATATGGAAAACATTTGCAGAAAGCAAGGGTATGTACATATTTCAGAGCTAAACCAAGTCAATCATTATATATGACACCTATTAGTTTAGGAACCTAACAATGGATTCACTTGGGGATGGAATTCCCTTGTGAAATGTCAAGAACACCGTCGACTAGTAACTTGATCCATTGGGCCAATCCCACACATGTGTATGCGCTGTTGTATAATCTTTCGACTGAAAATCTTGAACTGAAATTGTAACCTTTTCTGCAAACTGAAATCTGATCTAACATATACTTGCTGATGGAAACTGAATTTATTTAGACCGAAATCCTACCTACTTACTCTAATTAGCTATCTGGCTACAGGTTAGGTAAAATGAAACAACCAATGGAACCATCCAAGCATTAGGTATAATGGTGACTTTTGTTGCGTGTGCTTGTTGGTGGTTAAAATTGAGATCTTAAAATCAAATATAGCTATGTTAACTTTTGAGAGGACAAGGAAATTCCTGATCTCCATTTTTAAATTTAGAAATTGTACAAAAGGATCTTGTAAAATATATACACTATTCTTGAACCGATTCAAACAATTTACATATGTTGTGTATGGCCTGCATGCCATGAAACTGAAATAATACCTTCATCTTTAACACCCTGCAGATATTCAGATGATCCGGATTTAAACAGGAACGCAATAGATTACATAGATAACCATAAATACAGAGATGCGATAACCATGAATAAAGAGATGCAGCGGAAATAATACTTCATTTCATTAATGGAAAATACCGAAATATGCTTACAACCAGAATTGGAATTAAACCAGCTAGGGCGATGGTAGCTTATCTCTGAGAAGAGATGTGCGGCTACATGCCTCTGACTGTTCCGAACTGTGTTACAATGAGGCTCGAAGGCCTATTTATTATTGAGAAACAATGGAAAACCCTTCACATTCCAAAACCGACCCTTAGAAGATGAAACGCCAAATTGTGGGCCCCGTTTTGGGTAAATTGGTACATCAATTTCCCGGGGTTGTAACTTTGGCATACGATCTTCGTTTGACGCGTATGATAGCTCGTTAGAAAGATCTATCCGAGAACTACCAATGTTGGAACGAGCAACATTGGTCATGTTGCCCCCGGATTCCCAAAAAAACGTCGTTTAGGGCCTCAAAACGGCTCCGGAAGTTCAGGACCCGAAAAACTGCTAAAAATAGTAAGTTGTGCTACAATTAAGGAAACTGAAAATGCTGAGAAACACAATGGTGGGGGTCCAGGTGGACTTGGCAGGTGGCCACCAATATCCACCTGGATCATCAGATGAGCTTTGTGATGATATTTCTACTGATTGTAGTGTTAATATGGTGAAACTATTATCATCTTCATTTTGACTCTCATAGTCTATTAATGGAGAAAAAATCTGATTGCATTCATCATTCAACCTATCAGCTATTGGATCATAAAGAACATGGAAGGATTGTTGCAACTTAGTACATATAGGTTCAAATGGAACTTCATAGATTTCTACAAGCTGCTACTCCTTTTCTTTAAAAAATTCATACCACATTTCCTTTAAAAATTGAAATGGTTCAAAACAAAGAGGCAAGGAATCATCTTGGATCATTTGATCATATGTTCTAGTCTTCGAGTCTTCTTTTGCAACCTGACATTCAATGGCATTTTGGGGCTGCAAATCTAGATATGAGAAGTCTTGAACAAAGATTTTATTACCCTCTATATAGTTAATATCAAGAATTGTTGACATTTGATTTCTAATTCCATAATAGTTATCTTTGATAAACTGAAATGAAGCAAAACGAAATGGTAAAGTTCCTTCACTGATTTCAAAATTTTCTGCACTTTCCTCCTCATTCCCGTAGTTGAAATGAACAAGCTAATCACTATTTTCAAGTTGTTTAACCTGAACTTCGTTATTCCTCAAATTAGCTTCTGATTCCTCTGCAAGGTTAACTTGGATTTGAGAAACATAATCATTATTATAGTGATCAAGCTTAGGCACATCACCATAAGAAGTAATGTCACCAAATGTACATATTAGATTAGTAGATTGCCTCTCCACATATGGTTCTATAACTCTATCTTCAGATTTATGGTGGTTGGAATTAATAGGAATTTGTTCATGGTTGTCAACCTCTTCATTTTTTGGAACAAATGTGTCATGGTGATTTTTGAACAAAAAGTTCATCTTTCATGGTGGTCTTCTGTATCATTTCCTCTATTTTCTTGCCCAAAATGTTGAGTTTTTCCTCTTTTTCTACTTTCAACTTTTCTCTTCTAATTTGTAGATTAACTTCTACATCTACTGGCATGTTCTACATCTGTTCCATTGTTGAGGGGTTTCTTTCTCTTAGATGAAATTCTATCTCTGAATCAAATGCTCTTGGGTAATGCAAAAGAGTTGAACCAGGGGGAGGTCTTATATTTAATCGTATTGAATAATAGGCTTGGTTAAATCTGTTTGAAAATTGTTGTATTGTTTCATCTGGTTGCCTTTTTAACTAATTATATTCTTCTATGATCACAAGAAGATTGACTTTAATTATCCATATATCAAGGAAGAGTTTGAGAAACTGCTCGAGATTTGAGATGCTTGCCTCGGGTAGGGTTTTGAACCAACTCTTGACTTTGTCTTGCAATGAAAGAGTAAAAAGCCTGATACTGACATCCTCTTCATCTACTTCAAATAAGTTGAGATAATCTTCAAAAGCTTGAATATGTTTTTGGGTAGTGATACCATTCTCTCCATCAAACCTAGGGAGGTGCTTAGGATAATCATTAGGGAAAGCATGGAGTATAGGAGGTAAAATGAGTGTTTTATATCTATTAGGAACTTGATAAGGTACTGGAATATGTATATGGATTGTATGATCAGTCTTAATTTTTTGATTTTCCTCAATTGGAAAATGATCTTCATAAGAATTATAAGAATGTTGCTCAAATGTGTAAGGAGATTTTATGTCTACATTTTTCAAAGGGAAATAATAAAAAATTAATCTAAAATCTTCTTTAAAATACAATATACATTGAAAAAATTTATCAATGAGAAAGAACATAATGTCTTGGAAGTTAAAAGTCTGATCTTTTCACATAGTCCTTTTAGGTTCATTTCTCCAGTGGAGTCTTGATTGTGAAATTGATTTGGAGTCCCTAGGTGGATGATTTTAACCTTTGTGTGTCTGATCACTGTCCACCGTCATAGATTAGATCTAAACCTGTAAAACAATTATGAAGAAAATGTTAGTTCTCCCTAGTATGGTCACCACTATGTTATCACTCACAATTTTCTCAAGTTTAAAGAAAGAAATTTCTGAGGTAACCACAAACCAATATTTTAAGTACAGAATCTAGCCAATCTATACTCATAGAGGGCTCTCTCTTTATGATTTAGCTATGCTTGATGGGATACTAGGCTAGTTATTAAAGGTTAAAAGTGTTTGTTTTGGTTAGGAGGTGGAATTCTAGGAACAAATGGATAGAGTAAGGCCTACAAGCCATTGGGCTATGGATTCAATCAAAGGATGGCTTAACTGGATCAGATTAATTACTAAAGGGATAAATTATAGGGAAAGTTAGCAAAACAACAAGCAAATCTTCAGGTTCAGATGGATGAGATAATCCTAACCAGGGAGAAAGGGCAATTAAGAATCCTTAAACCAAGATCAAGATGAGGAATAGAGGGTGATCATCAACAAAGAGAAATTAATAATTCTCTATTACATAGGCCACAAGAAGAAACTACAGTAGCTAGGGAGCATTTAAGAATTCCCTAACTAAGATAGTCTAATTTTTGAAGATTCTTCAACGAAAATCACATAGAGAAACTTTTGTCGACGCGTTTCGAACCAGCCAGTGTGGTTCATCGTCAGGACAAGTTGAATGAGTAGATCTCGCTTTGCACATTAAACAGATAGGGCAGAATATCCAATGAATCAATTTTCTCGATAAGGTAATAGCTAAAAAGACAACAACTGGATTTGACCAGATAACGACTAGTTTGAATATGATAAAGGGTATATA
>APFE031314703.1:125073-158882 GCA_000404065.3 Pinus taeda | reverse complement strand
AATTATTAAATTGTAATTATATATGTATAGATTATATACTTGATTAATTTACTTTCAAACGAACCATTAAAATTGAAATGATAGATAAAAATAATTATTAGATAGATATATAGATGAACCAATAATATTATTTTATTCTGAATTGGATCGTTATATGTATATATATATACATTTATTAATAAACAATTATATTTAGTTAAATAAACAAATGAATTTCTAGCTTTAATTATATTTTTACCTAATTAACTAATTTCTAAGAATAATAATAAATAAAAAATATAGCAAGAATATTATTGATTTGACTGGGGTCATAAGGTCGGAATTAGCTGTTGTCAATATAGCCGTTGGAGTCTCTGCCCAAACTATTTAAACAAGCTAAGCTGGATCGGTTCTTCAACTTGTCCTGACGATGAACCACACTGGTTGGTTCAAAACGCGTTGACAAATGATTTTTTATGTGATTTCGCCGAAAAATCTCTAACAATATTATGGATCACAGAAGTCTAAATTCCTTAATATATTTGCAATTAATTTATTTTATGATTTACTTATTATAATATATTAATTTTACTTATTCTAATATATATTTTTAACATGTCCGCTACATTTAATTTGAATTATTAATAACCGAATTTTCTTATTTAAATAATAATATTAATAATAATTATTATTATTAAATATCTATATATATTTATAATTTATACGCCTTATCATAGTCAAACTAGCCATTATCCGTCAAATCAAGCTGTTATCTTTTTAGTCATTACCTTATCAAGAAAATTGATTCATTGGATATTCTACCCTATCTATTTAATGTGCAAAGCAATATCTACTCATTCAACTTGTCCTGATGATGAACCAGACTAGTTGGTTCGAAACACGTCGACAAAAGTTTCTCTATGTGATTTTCGCTGAAGAATCTTCAAAATTTTGATATGGATCATAGAAGTCTCAATTCAATAAGGTAGTCTAGCAGAAAAAATTAGGAAGATAAATAGTTTAAAACATAGTGCAGTAAAGAAATTTTTGAGAAGATGGAAGATAGTGGCGCTCGGAGCCGACATGCACAGCTAGGGTTCTGCGTTCCTGGCCTTCTCCACCAAAGCGCTCTCGTTCTATAGACGTTGGCGGTCCTACTGACGACACCATGATGCCACTCTCCGGAGGGGCGAGCACAACCCCCTCTCCCCCTTACAATCTAGATACTGACAAGTCAACCAGCGCAGAGGAAAATGCCAGCCCCGTTCTGAACCGCTGGCAGAGCACGAAAATGATCAAGTCACAAATGATGAAGGTGACTTCGATACCAGCGAATCTACATCTAAAGACAAAGGCTCTGACTAGAACGAATCCATGACAAGACCCAGAGCTTCATCTGTTACATGCATCCCCAAAATGGCAGAAAGAATCAAAATAGATCTCCCCAGCCAGAGCATCAACAACGAGATTCAATAAATGCGGGATCATGCCCTCATAGGCAAGTTTCTAGGCTTTTGGCCTACTGAAAAAGCCTTGCAAGGCTGGATTGCTTCCAAGTGGATGCCAAAAGGTCAAGTTACTCTGCACCTTGGACCTAAAGGCTTCTTTACAGCTACTTTCAACTGTCTGGAGGATAAAACGCGTATCTTGAAGGTGGTCTGTACTTCTTTAACTTCGTTGGCCTGTACCTGCGTGATTGGGTTGAGAGGTTCAATCCAGACAAGGAAGACTTTAGCTGGGCTCCAATATGGATTCGAATGTATTCTCTTCCATTGGAATACTGGAAAGAGGCTACCCTGAAGAACATCGACAACAACTTAGGGAGCTTCATAAAAGTGGCAGAGGAAACAAAAAGCCAAAGATACACCTCATACACCATGATCTATGTGCACATGCATCTAGCCAAAGCTCTGACTGATTCGGTAAGCTTATTTCGCGATGATTATGAATGGTTTCAAACTATAGACTACGAGCATATTCCCTTTCACTGTAGGAAGTTCCATGAACATGGCCATCTCTTTAGGGATTTCCCTATGAATCTGCAGTCCAAAACTACTATCATGGAAGCAAGTAAAGATGCTGAGGGTTTTACAAAAGTCCCAAACAAAAGAAGGCATGCTAAGAGACCCCCTGTGGACCTTGAAAATCTCAAGAAACCTACAACCTGAAATAGTTTTGAAATCCTGACTGCCTCGGATAGCATGGAGGCCAACCCCTCAATCCCCCTTGCAGATCCATCTCCCTCGTCGCCCCCTCATTCACCCAAATCTTCAGATCCCCTCCAGAACTCCAAAGCCATCATCACCCCAGCCTCCACATCCAATTATATTAAAGACAGAGATACAGATCCACAATCCTCCAATATGGAGTTAGATGCAGCCTTGGCACTATGCCTGCAACAACATTGAAAGGAATTAGTATAAAACACCCTGATCCATATGGAGGAGGAACCAGAAAGTGTGGATCTGGTAGGTCTGGACACACTTAAGTTGGAAGTAGCATGCAAATAAAAGGGATACAACAATATACATACTCATGAGATAGAAAGGCTAGAAGAAGTGTTAACCAGAGCGAAGCAAAACAAATATCTAGGCATTCAAGCAGGTAGCCATTGGGATGGGAAAAAAATCTTGAAAGAGACAAAGAAGCGCGGACGCAAGATAGATCTGCAGAGGACTATCATCCTTGGAGAAACGTTGGTGGATTCTAGTAGATTCCCCAAGCTGACCAAGTTCTACAAAGCTCTTCCCCATAGTTCCCCATGAAGTTAGTCTCATGGAATGTGCGAGGGCTCAATAGCCCTGCAAAACACAAGATTATCAAAAACATGATTCAGCAAGACAGGCCTTCTATAATCTACCTTCAAGAAACAAAATGCAATAGCATAGCTCTGGAAAAATACTAAATAAAGCCTCGCCAGGATGCAGGTCAGTCTCTGTAGACGCCTCTGGAGCTTCTGGAGGGCTCACAATTATTTGGAATCCTTAAGAACTCTACCTTCATGACTTTCATGCCTCCCATTTCTTCGTACAATCCACCTTCCACCTTATTGGAAGAAATATCCATAGTCATCTATCAGATGTGTATTTTCCGCAAGAACTACAGAAAAAGTTGGATCTACTTGAAACTATTTTTGAACTCAATGCTAACAAATGCTTTCCCTTCAGGATATGTGGGGGTGATTTTAATATCATTACCTCTCTGGAGGAAAAGTCCGGCGGATGCTCGAGACTGGATGAAGATAATAACAACCTCAAAGACTTCATTCACCGGAATCAATTGATGGACCTTCAGACACCGGAATCAATTGATGGACCTTCAGACACCGGAATCAATTGATGAACCTTCAGACATCCAACGACATTTTTACATGCACCAATAAAAGACGGGGTTCACAGCAAATTGCTTCTAGATTGGACCAATTTCTCATGACGGACAACGCTATTCACATCGGAGGAGACTTTCACGCCTCCATCCCGCCTTAGGCAGGTTCCGATCACTGGCCCATCTTATTACAATGGTCGCGACCGGGTATCAGGAGCAATAGACCATTTTGCTTTGAAGCATTTTGGTTTTCACATCCTAATTTAAAGATGTGGTACTCGATGCCTGGAAATCATTCAATCCCCCAGAAGGAGCCAAAATGTACCAGTTTCAGCAAAAGCTAAAATTTCTCAAACAAGTGATCAAATCCTAGAATTGTACCCAGTTTGGAAACATCTTCGATCATCAGAAGTTGTTGGAGGAGCAAATGAATACTCTGCAACAACACATTATCTATGAGGGAAGAACCGCAGACTATGCACTATAGGAGAAGTCACTCCTACCCAGGATTGAAACTCGACGGAAGCAAGAAGAAACGTTGTGGTGCCAAAAATCCAGGGTCAGATGGCTCAAGGATGGAGAGAAAAACACCAAATTCTTACATAGAACTACAGTTCAAAGGAGAATGCACAATCACATCGCTTTCATCAACAATAAGCAAGGAGAACGACTGGAAGTGCATGAAGAAATGGAACAAGAATTGAAAGAGTACTTTTAGGACATCCTGAAAGAGCCCCCAGGTAGTAGAACACCAGCCATACAATCTATCACGCAACATATACCAAAGATCATCACGGAGGACCACAACAAAACGTTGCTCTTTCCAATATCAATGTAGGAGGCGGAGGATGCGCTAGCCCAATTAAAAGACGACAAAGCGCCAGGACCTGATGGCTTTACAACCAATTTTTTCCACGCCTTTTGGGAGCACATTAAAATAGAGGTATGGGAACTTGTAGAAGAGGCAAGATCGATGCACTGGATCCTCCCCTCTCTCAATTCCACCTTCATAGCGCTTGTGCCTAAGGTGGAAGATTCCAACACTCCTGATAAATACAAGCCTATTGCCCTCTGTAATATAATCTACAAACTCATCTAAAAAATACTAGCAAACAGGCTAAAACCTCTCCTCCCTCTCCTCATCTCTCCAGAGCAAACAGGGTATGTTGAAGGGCGCCAGATTCTGGATGGCATCATACTTTCACACGAAGTGATTCATTCGCTCAAGGTTCTAAAAAAGCCAGGTATGATTCTCAAGCTTGATCTTTCCAAAGAATTTGATAAACTCAGTTGGTCCTACATCAATCAAATGATTTTAGCCTTTGGCTTCAGCGCTACCTGGACATGTTGGCTCATGAATCTGATTTCCTCCCCCAGTTATTCCATCCTTCTGAATGGTTCCCCCTCCTCGCCTTTCCATCCCTCCTGCGGAATTCACCAAGGTGAACCTCTCTCTCTGTTCCTCTTTGTGCTTATGGTTGAAGGTCTCAGTCGTCTCCTTCACTCTCCTATCTCCTCCCATTCTCTAAAGGGAATTTCTCTCCATGGAATTTCTCCCCTCTCTCACCAACAGTTTGTTGATGATACAATGCTCTTTGGCCATCCTTCTGTTCATGAGGCCTCTGTTCTCCTTGACCTTCTTAATATATTCTCCGAAGCCTCAGGCACCTCCATCAATGTCGCCAAATCTCAACTCTTCTTCTTCAATACTCCTAGTCTTTATCAAAAGAATATAGCCAGGATCTTGGGGTACCCCATAGCTACGCTTCCCTCAAAATACCTTGGTGCTCCCCTGATAATCTCTACCATAAAGCATGCCTCCTGGAGAACTCTCCTTGACAAGCTAGAATCCAGGCTTTCCTCCTAGACCTTCTACTCTCTCAATATCGCGAGCAGGCTCATTCTCATAAAATCCATTCTTCAAGCCATGCCCTTGTATTTATTCTCCATATTGGCAGCTCCCAAATGGGTTCTGAAGAGAATTCATAATCTCCAAAGAAATTTTTTATGGGGCTCCTCAGGTCTCAACAGAAAATGGGCGCTTGTTAAATGGACTGAGATCTGCTTACCGAAATCAGTTGGGGGAATTGGTCTGAGGGATCCCCTCCACAGCAACAACACTATGGGCACTAGAATTTGGTGGAAATGGGTCTCCAATCTGCACTCTCCTTGGGCTCGCATATGGCATGCCAAGTATGCCCCAGGAAGGCCCCCGGAGGAGCTCATCCACATAAACATCACCATCCCGGGATCTTTAATTTGGAACGCTGCCAGAAAACATAGTGTCTTCATTCAAGCGCAAAGTTTTTGGGAAATACACTTCGTTGACACGGCAAGATTTTGGAAAGACTCCTGGCAGCAGCTCCCCAAACTTGCTGCTCTTTTGCACAAACCCAAATGGCAAGATACCATGCAACACAGTGATCAAACCTAGGTTTATCAATTCTGGCAGCAACACTCCCTTCAAGGCTATCAACAATGGAGATCAGCAGACACATGGCAAGTCAACTGGCAAGAGGAAACCTTTGCAGAGATAGATCAGGAGCTCAACCTGAGGAAAATCAAGCTCTCGGATCAAAGAGACAAAATCCGATGGGGTTATAAACCAAAAGGGACATTCACAACTAGGGAGGCATACCAAATTCTATATCATCCAGAGCAGCTAGTAAAAGATCAGCTTTGGGACAGGATCTAGCAACCAAGTATCTGGCCAAAATTCTCCACGTTACTATGGCTATTAAGCAAACAACGGATCCTCACCTGGGATAATCTTCAAAAGCAAGGTTTCATCAGGCCTTCCAGATGCCCCAATTGCAATACCCACCCAGAAACCAACGTGCACCTTTTGGATACATGTTCGCTAGCTGCAGATCTATGTGAGAGAATTGCTCTGTGCAACAAAAGATCAGGAAGACAAGTAGGAAATATCACAAATACTATTAGGAATTGGCCTCCGCAACCCTTCCAAAGTCCAGCCCTCAACTCCCTTTGGATCCTTATTCTAGGTTTTGTCTATGGGTCCTTATGGAAGGAGAGGAACAACAGGATCTTTAAAATCTCCATTCGCCCCTGCCCTCTGGCTTCTCCTTAAACAACATATTCAAGAAAAGTTGGCTCTGAAACAATGGCAAAACTCGGATCTGCCATCCACACCTCAGGAATGCCTAGTACTGGATAATTGGAATTTGAATCTCACCTTCTCTACTCAAGCCTCCCTAAATCCCTCCATTCATTCTAATTCCCCCCATCATTGGTATCCTCTGGTCTTTCAGACCATAAAATTAAACTTCGATGGTGCTGCCAAGGGAAATCCCAGGCCGACGGGATATGGAGGTATTTTCAGAAATGATGAGGGCATGGCTCTCCACATTTATCATGGATCGATGGGAAGAGATACCAACAATGCTACTGAGCTGGAGGGCTTATGGAAGGGCATTTGCACAGCTGTTACTGAAAATCTCTTTCCTCTAGTGATAGAAGGGGACTCACAAATCCTCATTGAAGCAATTTCTCGGATCCAATTAGGCACATGAGCTGGAAAGATTGCCTCCAGTTGGAGGCTCCTACGCAGACTAGAGCAAATTAAAGATTGGCTAAGGTCTCCTTGCTATGTTACTTTCCAACATGTTCAGTGATCTACAAACAAAGTAGCGGATAGACTCGCTAACCAAGGATCTAATCAAAAACTCCCTTTCTTCTCTGGTCCTCTAAGCAGATCTAATGATGAGAAACTCATACACGAATGCACTCTTCTAGTGCAACAAGATCTATCCCTCCCGGATGCGGGTGATCGGGACAGCTAACAGGAAGATGGCGGAGGGAGCATTCGGTGTGTGGAGTACTTCCTGCGCCATCTAGCTTCATCTACTGTTGGCATTCAATATTTCGGAGAGCTCATTCAAAGAAGAGTTAATGAGGCTCGACGTTTTACACAGGCTCCCCTGCTCAAATTAGATGGCGCAAATCCATTTCAGCTTCGTTCCATTCTCTCACAATTTAGGCCTCCTCGCAGGTGCTATGCTCTGTCAAGTGAAGGTTTCAGGCTTGCATGGTATTCAGGCTAGTGGAGCAACTACATTTATAGTTTCTTGGTTCGCTACTAACCCTACAACATTCTCCTCAGCTGTATGCCTTCCTGCTCTCTCAAATCTCAGTCCATCTTGTTAAATCGCCCTCTTCCCATCTCCCCTGTTCACATTAGCATTGTTGTTCCTGCACTTTACTCTCGAGGCGTCATGACTATCCTGTGATAAAGAATCAGATACCGCAGGGGTGGAGTTCGTAGTCATCCTGTGTGCCATGCCTCATTCTCTTCAATTGATACATTCAATGGCTCTTCCTCTGAGAGTCATCCTCCTCCCAGACGTGGGTGAGGTTGAGGCAGGGGAAAACGGGTGGCAACCTCAAGCTCCCATCACACTCATGAGCACTCGGATCGCTATCAAATTCCCTGCACGCTAAGAAATCATTCTTTCATAGCCACTGTCACAATTTAGTTAAGTGAGGGCGCAAAAGGCATGGTTTCGGCTTCTCCTCATGCTCCATCGAAGCCAGGGGTTGAAGACTTTCCAATCACCTCTCAAAATCAGTGCCAGTAGTGTGAAATCCCAAAGAATTTGGCATTCCAGGTCCAGCTTACTGTGGCACTTTCAAAACCTCCAGGCGATGGGACTCCACCAAACGAAAAGGGCCTTCCCTCTGATGAGGACGACCTCTCAAGTTTTGGCTATCCAATTGTGGAAGAACCGCCCTCCAACTCTCATGATTCCTAAACAGATTGTCGTCCTTTTTTAAATTATCGTGTATGTTCAAAGGAAATGCTCTATTGTTTTCTGTCTCAGTTCAGTCGGTCTTTGTCTATGTCAACAGTTAGAGTCAATAGTATCACCCATGTTATGTAGTTTTGGGATTCCATATAGTCTTCATTTTGTCAAAGAGGTTCCAATTTAAAGGCTCTGGTAAGAGTTCTAGATCTAGGCGGTATGATGCTTGCTTTAGTTGATTATTTTCCAAATTTGTCATGTGAGAAAGCCATTTTCCAGGCTAGACCTCTTGAGGCTGCCGCCTCGCTGTAAAATTTTTGTATCAATAATAGAAGTAGACTTATTAAAAAAAAAAAAAATGGCTAGAGTTTCTTTTTCTGCTATAAAATAATTTTCTGGTGAAATAAAAATTCTCCAGATGCATATGCACATAAGATTTCTTCTCCTGTATCCTCCTTTCTTTCAAAAAGTATGGCTACCCAAAAATTATTGGATGCATCAGTTTGAAGAATGAGAAATCCATTACCTGGTGGTTTGAGCTCGGGGAGATGTTTGCATTTAGCTTTTAACAATTGAACTGTTGTCATCGCTTTTGGTGACCATCCAGAATTCAAATGTTGTCGAATTGGAGCAGTTTTTTCTGACAATCTAGGAATGTATTTATGAACATAATTCAGTATTCCTAGAAATCGCTGAATCATTTTAGTATCTTGTAACTGATCAGGAAATTTAGATAGTTTGGTCAAAACATGAGGCTGCATCTGAATTTTACCATTTATAACATGGATACCCAAAAAATCAATACAATCTTCAAACAAAAGTATTTTCTTTTCAAACAAAACAATACCATGCTCTTTTGCTTCTTCAAGGAATATCTATAAATGCTTCAGATGTGATTCGAGATCTTGAGTGTGAATCAGAATGTCATCAATATAGACAAAAATAAAATCATATTTACCAAAGATATAGTCCATTCACCGTTGAAAGAAAGCTGGAGCATTCTTTAGACCAAATGGAACTACTTTCCATTGGTAAAAACCCGCATGACATGTAAAGGCAGTTATGGGATGATCTTCTTCTTTGATTTGTATATGGTAATAACCAGATTTCATGTTGAACTTACTAAAGATCTTGATGTTTTGAATTTTTTGCATAATTGTTTCCTGGTAGGGAAGAGGATAATGAAAGCTCTTTGTGATTGCATTTAATTGCTTATAATTAATTACCATTCGAGCTTTTCCTCTGACTATTTCAAAGTGATTTCGTACCAGGAAATCAGAATAGGAATAATGAGAAGAACTAGGTTCAATCAACTGGAGTTTTAGAAGTTCTTGAATCTGCTTCTTTATTTCTTTTTCATCTGTTGGAGTGCAGGGTATAAGTTTTCCTTTAACCCCATTTTCATGCAGAGTAACTATTTCTTGCTCCTAGGACTTTCTACACTCCAAATGCTTGAGGATTTTCGGGACATCTTTTCAACAATTCATCATAAATAGCCATTTGTTCAAGAGACCAATCAATATTTCTATTTGCCTTTTGTTTAGTTTTTGTTTCACTCCTTTCTTCATAAATCTACAATACTTCTTGCTAATTATTAGAATCATTATGGGGTCTTTTTATACCTGCTTTCTTTTGGCTATTTTCTTTTCTAGCTTCTGAATTTGCCAAAGTCAATCTTGGAACTGAAATTGCCTTCTTTTTTATATAGAAAATGACTTTGTCTTCACTGATCGTGATTGGAAACACAGAATTGATAAATGGCATTCCAAGAAACAAACTTGCAAAAGCATCATAGTGCTGGATTGCAGAAAATTTTACTATACTCCCCCCAACTTTTAAAGAAATGTTATCAACATAGTGGGTGAGATTAACGGAGCCACCAATGGTCTCAGAAATAAGAATATTTTGCAGAGGCTTCCATAGACCTTTGAATAAATATGGGCGAGCTAAATTGTTGGAGCCTCCTGTATCAATGAATGCATCTACATTGATCCATTCTCCTTTGACTTGGACTTCAACAAGAATATAGAGAAGATTGTTAGTTTTAACAATCTTTTTAAGAAGAGAAGTTTCATCAAGATTAATAAATGTTGTAGATGGAAATGATGATGATTGAGAAACTATTTTTGGATAAGGGCAAAAAGAATTCAACGTGGATTGTGGAGGCAGAGAATGTAAAACGGATTGTGAATTCTTAGTACCTCGACCTGTAGAAATAGATAGAGAGGGAATAATAGAGACATCATCATCTGAAATATATTCAGATGTCTCATCAGTATAGTAATCTGATCTAAACTCATCACTGAAATGCAAGTCAGTTTCATTCTCTTGTTCAGAACAATCATAACATATATTGATTTTCTGACATGTGTCAGGAACTGACTCGGTATCTGATAGAGAAGCATCACTTAAGATATATACATCTGAAACTTCATCTTGAGAATCAACCATAGACCAATGATCTACAAAATCATCAATTTCTATACAGGATTTCAACTTGATGGAAGAGCTTTCAGGACATTTTCTGGCGAAGTGACCTTCCTGTTTCCAAATAAAACATGCACCGTCTCTTTTTGGTTGCCTGCGATTTTTTAAATATTTAAATTTTCGAAATGGCATTTTAGGATTGGCTTCTCTCTTGGGCTTGAATTTTCCATATCTTTTGGATTTTCTCTTTTTGAATGGTGTCCATGGTAATACAGAATGACAAACATCAATACCAGGAGAGAAGTCTTGAGCTTTCTTCTGCCAACAAACATATTTAGCTTTTTCCTGACATCTAAATAAGAGATCTATCCAATAAGTCTGTTCAATATTTTTCCCTTGAACTTCTAGATCTTTCATAATCAAGTCACCTAAATTACCAAGCAACCTTGACAGGAATGAAATCTTTTGAGTAGAATCTTTGGTAAGATTAGCTTTATAGATCTTAGCCATATAATCATTTCAAAACTGATCTAAAAAATTTAAATATTTCAACTCCATTCGTGTTAGATCTGTTATAATATGTTTCTTTTCATCTGCTGGTTCAGGGAAAAATTGAGTTTTGAGTAGCAGTTCTAAAGTAGCTAATTCTGCAGCAGCTACATGCATTATTTCTTCTTCTGATGGTCCCATCCACCAGTCATATATAATTCTGGCCATTCTTTTTTCAGCTAAAGGAAAAAATAGAGATATTATCTAATCTAGAGACAACTTGCATTTGGTATAGGGCACCAATCCAAACTCTGATAGCTTCAGCTGGATTTGTAGATTTTTCTAAGTCTAAATGATGCAGGAGCATCTAGACCTAGCCAACAATGTGACAGAATGGTCACATGTTGTGGCTAATACAAGTTTGAAGGAAGATTTGGTTGTTAATCTTGTATTAATTTCAATTAAATGTAATTAGTTAGGAGTGGCTTGATTCTGAATTGGAATTGGATAAATGGCAAGTGGTCTTCCCTGAATGGAGATCAAGCCACGTAATCCAGTTTTTTTTAGACTAGGATAAGGTAGGAATTCTAAATATATATTTTAGATCTCCAAATATGGAGGAGATGGTTAAGTGAGTATATACGCAATCTCTTTTGTGTTAAAAAGGGAGAGAGCGAGAAGCATTATAGAAAAAAAATTAGTTAAGATTGAGTGTGAAGTGTTGGTGTGTGAGCGAAAGCTCAAATTTCCAGAGTGAGTGTGGTTTGTAGAGAGAAAGCTCAGAATTGAGGAGAGTGGTTTTCGGTGTGGAGCGAGAGCTCAATTTCGAGAAAAGAACTGTGTTTTCTTTTTAACAGAGGTTTTCTCCTGAGGTGAATTAATCAAGGGTGGACTCTGTTTTTCTTAATTATTATGAATAAAAATGCTTGCGTGTGTTTGTGTGATACGTCCAGTAGTTGAGTTGTGATGAGCGAATGTCCTGTGTACATTCATGTTTGAATTTATCAGAATTCTTGTAATGGAGGCATTTTGAATGTTTACTCTGCTCCCACAATAGAGGCACACTGAAAAAAACTTCTCATATGATATTCTTCGGAGATCCATTAATCCACTCCGATATAAATCTCTGATATCAAGATTTACCAGATGAGTCTAGTATGTCCGTTATCTTCCAGCTATCGTAAGTAGCATAGTTAAAATCGCTGATGATCTCGAATCTCTGATCTGATATCATCGCAAGTAGAATTTTAATGAGTTTTTGGGTTCCGCTTTCATCGGGATTTCATAATATAGTGTGTTTGGCCACTTTTTGATATCCATTAATTCTTGCCACAAGTCACATTTTTACATTGATGCACTCGTGGAAAGTAAATACTGGTTGAATCCTTTTTCGAAATTTTTTACATCATCTCGAGTGAAGCATTAAGTGGGCAATCAGGTTCCAATTCCAGTGCCCATGTCTACGCGCGCATAGTTTGTGTTTAAACATATGGTTGATGTTTGTATCGGCGGTATTAACTCTGGTGAATAATCTGACTTCCAATTAGGATCGGATCGGATCATTGAAGGAATCGAAAGAGAACACTGGAAGACAGAGATCACCAATCTCTAATTTTCGCATCGGAGGTTGATAAGGTACGACCGTTGTGATGGCTAAAGATTTTGCGAATTGAAACCCTCCGATCGTTAGTGCATTGGAGCATATTAAACGCAGATTCTCATGACCTATAAAATTTCAACGGATTGCCAGTGATTCGGGATTAGTAAAACAAATTTGAATGTCATTCGGTAATTGCTAGAGTTCAGAAAAATAGAGGTGGCAATTGCCGAACAAAGAAAAGGAAAAAGGAATTGCTACAGATTGAAGGTTCAATTTGATGGTCGTGTTGTTGGGAGGTTTGAGTTTGAAAAGGAAATCAAACGTTGTTTGATATAAAATGGAAACCGAGTGCTTTGATTGGAATCGGCATTGAGGAACATTGGCCCTGTTCTCTGGAACTATGTCAATCAAAGCATAAAGGAATGGAACCACAAAAACAAGGACGCATAAATAGTTAGTTGGAACCAGATTGGAATTTAATTGAAAATGAAAGGTAATTTCAATGTTAGTGGAGAGGTTATTAAATAGTTGTTGAACTGGGAGCGCTGGTGCTTTTTTACCACTAGCATTAAAATAAGCAGGTTCTAATCTGGGAATGCAATGAAAGGAGTATGGAGATGAATACGACTTGGCAACCATTTATGCCTGTCACTTATAAGTCAGCTAGAGAAAGCGACCGATTGTCAAGCAGAAATTTGGGATTGGTTTCAAAACACCATTTGAAATGTGATTCATCGGAAGAAAAGTTCAGTGGAATAGAGATATATTAATTGCGTGATAGGGCGTCCAGCACTGTTTTAATTTGTGATAAAGAGTTCCTACATGTAAATGGTAATGTGTAAATTTTGCCAGTTAACTGAAGGTTGATTTGGGCATTTACGTAGATGCATTTTATTTGACTTATACTTTGTGATTCTGGGTATTGCAGGCTCTGCCCTGTGTCAATTTTTGGTATCAGAGTTTGGCTCTGTTGAAACTGAATAAGTTTGTTTTCTGAATGAAGTTTAGTACGAGATTGCAGCTGTGAGGAAATCTATTCAAAGCAGAGGTGAAAACATCAGAAAGAGTGAAAGATAGCAGAAGCCTAGAGAAAGAAAATGTGTTGCTCAGGAGAAGAATCCAGATAGGGGATCGTGCTTACCAAAAGACTTAGTAAGGAGAGCTCAGTGAGGTAAGATTGCAGTAAGAAGGACTTACTGTTGCAAAGGCTTGATGAAGAGGTGCGAAGAGCTCATGGAAAGAGAGGAGCAGGAAATGACTACAGATAGTCATAGCAGAAGTTCACAAAGAAGCCACAGCAGAAAGGAAGATGCCAAAGCAAGTGGCATGAAGATGAGTCAAGAAGAGTTTGACCGAGAAAAAGCTGAGATAGATTTTGAGATTGGAATATTGATGGAGATGCTGTAGAAAAGTGTTTGGACCATGAGGAAACGAGTAAAGTGGCCAAGGCTACGAGAAAAGAGAAATCAGCAAGTGAAGTCAAAGATAGTAGAAGAATTGAGAAAGATTGAGCAAATAATGAGTGCTCAAGAGGAATCAGAGAAAGTCAGAGAAGCAAAGGTAGAATTGGAAGTCTCTATTTGCAAACCAGAATAAGGTGAAATGTTGGGAGAAGAATATAATGAGAGGTTAGTTGAAGGTCTTCTGGACTACTCGCAGAATTCAGAACAATTTGAAGATATGTTGACAAAGGAAGCGGATGAGGCAATGAAGCCTTGTGATTTTGATTCTTATAGTTTGTGTATGTTTGCAGGATGTGCAGAGGGTGATGGACAGCCTGATGAATTTGTCACCAGGAATGTAGATATTGAGGTAAAGTATGATGGTGAATCCCTTTTATAGGAAGAAGGCGTTGATATATTGAAATAGAAGGAGTTCATAGATGAAATCCTGTTTGGTATGAAATAGTCAGATGAGGTTGATATAGACAAGCAGTCTAAGAACAATTCCATAGTGGGACTACAAAAAGGTAAACCACTGAATTTGGTTAATGGAATTAATGAAAGATACTTGCAATATGATGATGTAGAAAACAGGTCAACTCAGGAGGATTGCCAAGAAAAGAATGAAGCTGAGAATGGAAATTATGATGATCTGCTGGAGAGATTTCATAAGGAAATAGAATTCTTGGAGAGATTACTCGAGGAACCTAAAGGAGAAATGAAGCTTACAGAACCTGACAGAGGAAAAGGTGTGAAAGACAACATTAATAAATATGATGCTGAAATCAGAGAAATTGAGCAACGATTATATGAAGGTGAGATGAAAGATCAGAAGAAGCAAGGAGGTTATGTCCTCAAAGGCATAAAAGAGACAGAAATATTAACTCAGCAAGATGAATATGGAAGTAACCAGAAATTTGGAAGGAACGATCAGTTACATGAGAGTGAATTTGAGAAAGGCATCAAATTGCAGAAGTATAGAAGTTGGCAACAGAATGAAGAACCAGAAATCGGTCTGATAGTACAAAGAAAGATAAGTGAAGATCGAAGGTACAGATGGAGACTGAAGAAAAGGGTGAAGTGGAAGCTATTGCAACGGAGGTGGAATGGAAAGCTGATGAATAAGTTCAGGAAACCTGGGCAAGTTCATATTGATTTGTTGAAGAAAGAAAGACTCGGAGAATTGGAGTCATCGCAAGAAGGATCCGCTGAAATCCAAAAGATCTATGGTGGAGGATTGGTGCTTGAAGCATCAAAAGAAAATCGAAGGTATTGTATTTTGAAAACTAAAGGTTGTTGTGTGTTTGCAGGTCACATTGACTTAAGGAAAGATAAACAGTTATTGAAGATTGTTGAAGAAATGACTACTCATAGCCATATGCAGAATAAGGAGGATGGCAAAAGAATTTTTGAATTCAAAGGATACACTGAGTCATTGAAGATCATTGATCTTGAAGAAAGCCAGAGTGCAGGATGATTAAAGATAAATATTGCGAATAATGCAGTTAGTAAAGATGATACAGAACTTTTGAGAGAACTTCCAGATGAGATAACAGATTTGTATAAGTCGAATCTTTTGATGAGGAAGCCAGCAAGGAATGAAGAATTGCAAATTAAAGTGAGCAAAACAGCAGCAAGGTATGTGAAAAGGACAGCAGTAGATAGTGATGCATTACCACAGAGACTTGAGGGACAAACAACAACAGTAGTAATCAAGAGCAGACTATCAAATCAAGTATGGGATCCAGGAGGACGCAAACCAGAAATGCATGATCAGGAGATCATGGTTAATTTAAACTTTGGGAGTCTGATGCAGGAGCATCTAGACCTAGCCAGCAATGTGACGGAATGGTCACATGCTGTGGCTAATACAAGTTTGAAGGAAGATTTGGTTGTTAATGTTGTATTAATTTCAATTAAATGTAATTAGTTAGGAGTGGCTTGATTCTGAATTGAAATTGGATAAATGGCAAGTGGTCTTCCTTGCGTGGAGATCAAGCCACGTAATCCAGTTTTTTTTAGACTAGGATAAGGTAGGAATTCTAAATATATATTTTAGATCTCCAAATATGGAGGAGATGGTTAAGTGAGTATATACGCAATCTCTTTTGTGTTAAAAAGGGAGAGAGAGAGAAGCATTATAGAAAAAAAATTAGTTAAGATTGAGTGTGAAGTGTTGGTGTGTGAGCGAAAGCTCAAATTTGCAGAGTGAGTGTGGTTTGTAGAGCGAAAGCTCAGAATTGAGGAGATTGGTTTTCGGTGTGGAGCGAGAGCTCAGTTTCGAGAAAAGAACTGTGTTTTTGTTTTTAACAGAGGTTTTCTCCTGAGGCGAATTGATCAAGGGTGGACTCTGTTTTTCTTAATTATTATGAATAAAAATGCTTGCGTCTATTTGTGTGATACGTCCTGTAGTTGAGTTGTGATGAGCGAATGTCCTGTGTACATTCATGTTTGAATTTATCAGAATTCTTGTAATGGAGGCATTTTGAATGTTTACTCTGCTCCAACACTAGAGGCACACTGAAAAAAACTTATGATATGATATTCTTCGGAGATCCATTAATCCACTCCGATATAAATCTCTGATATCAAGATTTACCAGATGATTCTAGTATGTCCGTTATCTACCAGCTATCATAAGTAGCACAGTTAAAATCGTTGATGATCTCGAATCTCTGATCCGATATCATCGCAAGTAGAATTTTAATGAGTTTTTGGGATCCGCTTTCATCGGCATTTCAGAATATAGTGTGTTTGGCCACTTTTTGATATCCATTAATTCCTGCCACTCGTCACATTTTTACACCGATGCACTCGTGGAAAGTAAATACTGGTTGAATCCTTTCGGAATTTTGCACATCATCTCGAGTGAAGCATTAAGTGGGCGATCAGGTTCCAATTCCAGTGCCGTGTCTGCGCGCGCATAGTTTGTGTTTAAACATATGGTTGATGTTTGTATCGTCGGTATTAACTCTGGTGAATAATCCGACTTCCAATTAGGATCGGATCGGAGCATTGAAGGAATCGAAAGAGAACACTCGAAGATAGCGATCACCAATATCTAATTTTCGCATCGGAGGTTGATAAGGTACGACCGTTGTGATGGCTAAAGATTTTGCGAATTGAAAACCTACGATCGTTAGTGCATTGGAGCATATTAAACGCAGATTCTCATGACCTATAAAATTTCAATGGATTGCCAGTGATTCGGGATTAGTAAAACATATTTGAATGTCATTCGGTAATTGCTGGAGTTCAGAAAAATAGAGGTGGCAATTGCCGAACAAAGAAAAGGAAAAAGGAATCGCTACAAATTGAAGGCTCAATTCGATGGTCATGTTGTTGGCAGGTTTGAGTTTGAAAAGGAAATCGAACGTTGTTTGATATAAAATGGAAACCGAGTTCTTTGATTGGAATCGGCATTGAGGAACATTGGCCCTGTTCTCTGGAACTATGTCAATCAAAGCATAAAGGAATGGAACCACAAAAACAATGACGCAGAAATAGTTAGTTGGAACCAGATTGGAATTTAATTGAAAATGAAAGGTAATTTCAATGTTAGCGCAGAGGTTATTAGATAGTTGTTGAACTGGGAGCGCTGGTATTTTTTTACCACTAGCATTAAAATAAGCAGGTTCTAATCTGGGAATGCAATGAAACGAGTATGGAGATGAATACGACTTGGAAACCATTTATTCCTGTCACTTATAAGTCGGCTAGAGAAAGTGACCGATTGTCAAGTAGAAATTTGGGATTGGTTTCAAAACACCATTTGAAATGTGATTCATCGGAAAGAAAAGATCAATGGAATAGAAATATATTAATTGTGTGATAGGGCGCCCAGCACTGTTTTAATTTGTAATAAAGAGTTCCTGCATGTAAATGGTAATGTGTAAATTTTTCCAGTTAACTGAAGGTTGATTTCGGCATTTACGTAGATGCATTTTATTTGACTTACAGTTTGTGATTCTGGGTATTGCAGGCTCTTCCCTGCATCACTAAAACATATCTAGTAGAATTGCCTACAAACAAGTCTTCTTCAACCCTTGGATACTTTGGTGCTTCACGGAAAACATGGGCTTTTTGGAGAGATGGAAAAATGAAGGAGGGAAATTTAGAGGTAGCATTTTCCAAAGTGGCTATCTCGCTTTTTGGCTTTTGAAAGTTTATTGATTTTGCGGGCTCTAGTCTATTTTCAGAAGCTTGGGTGCTAGACTCAACTTCACTTCCTTCTTGCTTTTCATCTATGTCCCAATAGTTAGGAGTATCCATGGGAATAGAAAATTTGGGAGCTTTTGATGCTCTCCTTTGCTTTTCCTTTTTTCTTTTCTCTTTTTCTTCTCTTCTTTGTTTTTCTTCTTGTTGTTCATCATGGAGAAGCTTATGATTTGCTAAAATTAACTCAGTCTGGGATCCTAGGTCATCCAAAACTTCTTCAGCATGTGAACACCATGTAGTAAGAAAATTACCTATTTGATAGGTCTGATCTAGGTCAGTGGTGTTTAATGCATTATGCTCTATCAAGGGAGCACAATCAGCTCTTGTAGCTGTCTATTTTGACATAGAAGAGGTGTTGCAAAACTTTGTCTTTGGAGGCCATTTCCCACCTTTTACAAAATGACGATTAGCATATTTCCATTCTTCAACAGGAGAAAACTGGGTATGAGAAATATGATGCATCTTATTAACAACAAGAAAAGGTTTAGATTCAGGTATATACAGGTCAATTGGAGACAACTGCGGTTCAGAGAGACAGACTTCTTCAATTGGAGGAAGATCGATACTTCTGGAAGAAGAAGATTTAGTAGAAGGTACAGGGATTACATAACGACGAGGCCTAACAATGGGTCTAGGAATCTCTGGTTTTCTAGGAATTGAGATTCGTTTGAGTTTTGATTCAGGTTTTTTATCATCTGCAATTGACTTATATTGAAAATACCAATCTCTAGGCATTTCATTCGAATCATATAGAACACCTTCAAGTTGAGCATTAGAAAGACCAACAGTAACATAGTCTTTTAAGACAGGTTGTTTAAGCTTAGGATGGGTTGTATTGGTTAACTGAAAATAAGTTTGAACCAGTGTAGAAAGATAATCACTATCTTCTATCATTTGAAGACCTTGAACTCCAACCAAGAGTTTCCAACAATCTTTAAGATGGACATCACCCAGGCTGATTGAATAATTAGGAAATATCGTACCATATTGACAGCCTGTAGATATATTACCCATAATTGTTCCTATTCTTGCATGGTCATAATTCTGGTGATGGGTATCAAAGGCCTCAGCAATGCATGGAGTATTTAATCCATGTCGGAAAAAAGGAGCAAGACCAATTCTAATACCACCAAAATGAAGATAGGAATACTTCTGACCTTTAACATAATGTAGAAATTTCTTGATCTCATCATCAGAAAATAGATTTAAGCAACTATTTGGACTGCAAGACCAGAACTTTTTATAGTGACTTCAACTTCTTTCAGAAAAGATTTCCTTTTAAAAGCATAAGACAGAGACACTTTATAGACATCAGTAGCACGAAGAGTAGGAGGATTCCAACTCTCATGATTTTCAATAGCCTCATGAGTTTCAGTAGATTCTAAATCCGATTCAATGGCTCTAGAAGAGACTTCAGTTACTATTTTACGATCAATAGAAGAGAAAGAACGTAACAGGTTGGCCACGTTTGCAAACTAAACCAGAGATTGACTAAAGCAGCGTTTATCTACTCAACAATTATATAACAATAGTTTTTCAAAGGCTTCCTGGCTGGCTTTAGACTTTATCTCTAGTTTATAACTTAGGACTAGAATGGGACTCTGATACCAATTAAAATGATGGACTCCGTAACTTACTTGAATCACTGAAGAGTTGCTGAAATTCCTCACACCATCCACCACAGGCATGGGAAATACGAGGACGCACACAACTTTGTTGGTCTTCGACTCACTTTACAATCCTGACAAAAGGAGATCTTGGAAATAAACTTTCCTCAGATAGGTGGCCTAGCAGGCTTCAATATTAATTCAAATAAATATGTTACATACCAAGTTATGCCTCAGAGTAGATCCTTTTAGCCTTTGGTCTCTTAAAGCACAGAATGCAAACACTCTTTCATGCTCACTCACACACACGCACTTGCTCTCCATACTCATACATGAGACTCATACTTATAGATTCTAAAAAAATATTAGAATTATTGAAGGTCCTGTCAGACATTACTAGTCTAGACGGTGTCTGTTCAATATTATAAAGTACAATAATTAAAGGAAAATACACTACCAAGGTCCTTTCGGACTTCGGCCACTATCATAGTCGGGGTTAGGTTCATCTACTTCTGATGAGGATGAGGGAAGCTTTTGCTTTAACCATGATTGATTTAACCATTCGAAATATTCTAATTCCCATGCATTGTCCTGTTGCTCCTGATCATCTTGGTACAAGTCTACAAAAATGGTTGGTTTTTCATCGGATACCTTCTCTTTTCCTTTTGCTGTAGCTGCTTTTTCTTTTGTCGAGACTGTAGAAGATTCTCCTTTTAGTAGTACCTTTAATGATTGTCCTGTATCAAACTTTATCATGTCGGTTGTAACATAGAGATTCTTTTGTGGAAAGAGATATTTATTATCAACTTTTGTCCACTAATTAAAATAAGCCATTGGATCTATCTCTATGTCAAGGAAGGAATCTTTTTTCTTTTACGGAATTCAGGCATTGTTTGAACTGACAATTCATCTCCATCTAATAATTCCCATTTGAAAATTTGAAACATGTTGACAGAGCATTCTATGGTGCATTGGATCCAAAGCTTGCAGTTATGATTGATATTTTCTTGCTGTTGCCATCCTAATTCAAAAATCATTGATGAACATACCTTGGTTGATAGTAATAGATTTATCAAACAAACTACATCATCACTCCAATTTCCTACCATTACACTAATAGTAATTAATGCCTTTTGATTAATCAGTAATTTGATTACTCCCATTCTTCCTTGAAGTCTGTCTAAGGTTTTTATCATAGACAAATTTTCAGGCAACTTGAGACTATGAAATGCTTTGAGCCAAAGCGAAATTTTCTTGATTTCCTCAGTATTGTTACCTAATATAGGCTCAACAACTCTCTCAGATCCATATAATTTTGCAAAAGGATTTGGGACAATGGGATTTCTAAATTCTAAACTTTTATAATCCCAAGGTGTCGAGAAAGTTCTCAGATATTGCAATGTCCTTTAAATACATTGAGAAGCTCTCATCTGTAGTTTCTTCTGGCAACGACCATCTTTTATTTCCCAATCTGCAAATGGTTCAAAAGGTTCATATTGGGGGAATGAATCTGTTCCTACAAAATTTTCATCATTTCTTTGAAGAAATCTTCGAAAAGATTAGGAATTCTTAAAGACTTAAAAACCTTTCAACCTTTTGGTCATATATATTTCTTCTAAATCCAGCATCTTAGCAGAGGTATAAACAACAAAGGAGAAATCTATACCTCCAATAATCTGATAATAATTCAAAGTTTGCAACACTTTAACCATGGATTCAGAAAATTCTTTAGTCCAGTAATCATCAAGAGTCTTAAAATAAAGCTTCATTTTCATATTGGGTAGAGGATATACTTTACCAGTTCTTCATCTTTACTCAATAAAACACCAACATTTTTGGACTGCCAGGCTTGACATCTTTGTATCCATTGATTTTTTCTAATCCTTAGCCCAACAACCTTTTTAATTTCTTCAACCATATCACCAAGAACCATTTCAAGAATCTGAAATCTTTTTACAAAGGTTTCAAAATCATCATCTGCAGAAGTCTTACCAGGAAGAACAAATATATTTGTTTTTTGGTTATGAATATGGACTTTGTTCATGTCTCTAGTAAGAGAGTCGGCTAAATAATTTGAAATACCTGGAACCCATTCAACATGAAAATGAGACATTTGAAACCATTTCTACCATGCCAATAGTCTTCCTCTTGCGAGTTGTTTTGATATTTTTGCTGATAAGAAATAGTTGAAGTTCATTGAGTATGTTCTTATCAAAAACTTGGCAGGGGCTAAATACAATTCAAATTTTTGTATGCCATTGAAAATGGCAAGAGTTTCTTTTTCCGCTATAAAATATTTTTTTTGGTGAATTAAAAATTCTCTAGATGCATATGCACATAAGATTTCTTCTCCCGTATCCTCCTTTCTTTCAAAAAGTATGGCTGCCCAGAAATTATCGGATGCATCAGTTTGAAGAAGGAGAAATCCATTACCTGGTGGTTTGAGCTCGGGGAGATGTTTGCATTTATCTTTTAAAAATTGAACTGTTTTCGTGGCTTCTGGTGACCATCCAAAATTCAAATGTTGTCGAATTGGAGTAGTTTTTTCTGACAATCTAGGAATGTATGTATGAACATAATTCACTATTCCTAGAAATTGCTAAATCATTTTAGTATCTTGTAACTGATCAGGAAATTCAGATATTTTGGTCAAAACATGAGGCTACATTTGAATTTTACCATTTATAACATGGATACCCAAAATCAATACTATCTTGAAACATAAGCATTTTCGTTTCAGAAAAAACAATACCAAGCTATTTTGCTTCTTCAACGAATATTTGTAAATGCTTCAGATGTGATTCGAGATCTTGACTGTGAATCAGAATGTCATCAATATAGACAACAATAAAATCATATTTACCAAAAATATAGTCCATTCGTCGTTGAAAGAAAGTTGGAGCATTCTCCAGACCAAATGGAACCACTTTCCATTGGTAAAAACCTGCAAGACATGTAAAAGCAATTTTGGAATGATCTTCTTATTTGATTTGTATTTGGTAATAGCCAGATTTCATGTCGAACTTACTTAACATCTTGTTGTTTTGAATTTTGTGCATAATTTTTTCCTGGCGGTGCAGAGGATAATGAAAGCTCTTTGCGATTGCATTTAATGGCTTATAATTAATTACCATTGTAGCTTTTCCTCCGACTATTTCAGAGTGATTTCGTACCTGGAAAGCAGAACACGAATAATGAGAAGAACTAGGTTCAATCATCTGGAGTTTTAGAATTTCTTCAATCTGCGTCTTTGTTTCTTTTTCATCTGTTGGAGTGCAGGGTATATCATAGAATAATAGGTTGTCACACAAAAAACTTGTCCTCCTAGCTATAGCAAGGATCTTCCACAGTTTGAGGGGAACTCTTTTGCTACTGCCCCACATGTCCTAGCATTTATGAAGCATATATGTGAATTGATGGAAAGACATGAAGATTCCATTATAAGGTTATTTATTCTTTCTTTAGGACAAGGGCATGGTGGCTAGCCGAAGCATTCTTGTAGCCCAAAGAGCATACATTCTCTCAAATCTCTAGTTGAAATCTTCCTCAAGCATTGCCACCCAAGGTTCAGAAATTTGATGGTACATATCACGAGTTGTTGACAACCCTACAAGAGGAAGGCCTCCTTGGCCTTTTTGAAGGAAATGATAACATTGTTGGGGATGAAAGTGGAGCATCTATGGAAGAGGGATTATGCTCAAAATTTGAATATGAAAACACTAGATATTTGTAACACGAACAACCTTGAAGCAGCAACGATAGGAAGGAGGGCCATTTTAGCATCTAAAGTGATTTCTTAACACATAAATTAGTACCAACATGAAAAATGTGATGACATTATTACACCACCTTCAAATGATACATGTGTCACTCTTTCTAGTGACGATTGGCATCAGGTTGGTGATGTTTTTATTGGCTACCCCATAGCAAACAATGTTGTAGATACAGAAGAAGAAAGTAGTAGTAGTTTTGAGATGAATTTGGCTTAGGATTTATGCTGAAAAATAAAAACAAGAACACTCCCTTCTCGTATGGCTTATTTACATGATAATCATAATAATGAAAACATAAGCTTGGACACTCATAATGATCCTCTCATTAGTATGGATCAATCATCAGACAATATATTTTGGGTTGGGTAGAGGTAAGTCCTATACACTACTTGCATGGACCATCGATGTCTGGTGATCATGAAGAAGAGGGGAAGTTTGATTCTAAGCCCCTCACAAGCATCCACCATGAGGTTTTGAGACTGTGGCATGTTATAAAAGTGTTGGAATAACCTCCCTAGACTTGTCACAAGAATTGAGGATAAAATATCCCTCCAAGGATGAGATACTTTGCTCCAAATATGACAGCAATAACGATTTTGCACCAAACATTGACATCTATGATAATGAGTATCAACATTACACAAGTTATGAAATCCTCAATGATGAATTTGCTACTCTAGAGGAACACAAGTATTTCTATTTTGTACACCAATTTCCCCAAGTCTTGAACAATGAAAAGTAGAAATCAACAGAGTCCTCGTATCTCTATAATCAAGACTACAAACCTTCTTTATTAGAGAAAAGGCATAAGGACCATATTTAAATATGAAAACACTAGATATTTGTAACACGAGAAACCTTGCGGCAACAGTGATAGGAAGGAGGGCCATTTCAGCATCTAAAGTGATTGCTTCACACATAAACGAGTATCAACATGAAAAATGTGATGGCATTATTATACCACCTTCAAAGGATACATGTGTCACTCTTTCCAGTGAGGATTGGCATTAGGTTGGTGATGTTTTTATTAGCTTCGCCATAGGAAACAGTGTTGCAGATACAAAAGAAGAAAGTAGCAATAGTTTCGTGATGAATTTTGCGAGGGATTTAAGCTCAAAATTAAAAACAAGAACACTTCCTTCTCTTATGTCGTATGTACATGATAATCATAATAATGAAAACATAAGCCTGGACACTCATAATGATCCTTTCATCAGTATGGATCAATAATCAGACCATATATTTTGGGTCGGATAAAGGCAAGTCCTATACATTACTTGTATGGACCATCAATGTCTCATGAGCATGAAGAAGAGGGGAAGTTTGATTATGAGCCCTTCACAAGCATCCGTCATGAGGGTTTTGAGACTTGTGTCATGTTATAAAATTGTTGGAATAACCTCCCTACAATTGTCACAATAATTGAGGATAGAATATCCCTCTGATGACGAGAGACTTTGCTCCAAATATGATATCAATAAGGATTTTGCACCAAACATTGGCATTTCTGATAATGAGTATCAACATTACACAAGTTATGAAAACCTCAATGATGAACTTGTTGCTCTAGAGGAACATAAGTATTTATGTTTTGTACACCAATTTCTCGAAGTCTTAAACAATGAAAAGCATAAATCAATAGAGTCCTCTTATCTATACACTCAAGACTGCAAACCTTCTTTATTAGAGCAAAGACGTAAGGACCATATTTGTGAAGATTCAAAGGAATTATCTAGAAGCATAATAGAAGCCACACCTCTTCACATTGGAGAAAAAAAACAAAAAGGTGCCCCGTAGGTCTGAATCTTCCAAATCACCAAATTTATAAACATCTACATATACTTTGGTATGTACATTACTGATCAGTGAAATTATTAAGAATGGATTGTTCTAGTTTTGCAAGGTACTTAAGGTCCTCCTATTGGCAACTATATCAATCCTATAAAGGAGTAAAACCCTTTGCCTATAGTTCGAAATTTGTGTATGGTTATGTTCACAAGCCCTAGAAGGATAATCTCCAAAAAATCTAGTCCTATGCATTAGTTGAAGGTCTATGTTGGGCATCGGTCCTATTTTGAGACCACTGTCAAAGGTTACCAAATTTTTGAAGTTCAAGCTACATGAAGAAAGTTCTGAGAATGTTTTGTAAAGTCAAAATCGAAATTGAAGAAGCTAAAATTTTGAAGTCTCAAATTATCAATTTTTCATAAAAGAAGTCGAAATTGTGAGCATGTTTGTGAAGGAGCCAAGAGAATTATTTAAGGATGTACTTGTATATTATAGAGATTCACTGGGTAAAATCTAATACAACACTATGATCGACAACACTTTGAATCAACTGCTAATACCGCTTGTCGCACTCCACAAGCCGACTCCTCTCAATCAACTGCTAATACCGCTTGTTGCACTCCACAAGCCAACTCCTCTGAATCAACTGCTAATACTACTTGTTTCACTCCACAAGCCGACTCCTCACCTCTTCTTTTGTTTGTGTTGGGTGTTGATAGCTGGACAAAACACATTAATTTTAGGTTATGGACTCCCTCTGGAATGAGAACAAGAGAGTAGTTAGGTGGGTGAAAGTAAGATAGGTTGGTCGTATAAGCAAGAAAACAAGCTCAGGGATTCGAATGAAAGTTGTAGGTCTCACTCAAGATGGAAAGGCAGAAAGGCGGTTTGACAAAACTAAACTCAATGAATCTCACTACCCACCCGGTATGGAAACACGTCTCCTTCTGTATCTCTTTCTGTAACTGAGTATCCATTTCATTCATCATCCCCACCTCATCTTGATTTTCTAGATAGATTGACAGCGAAAAACATGCCTTGCCTTTCTTTCTTAGTAGTATCCTTCCATCCAAGTGCTCTTGCGTGGCTCCTGCCTACTTACTGGGTATCTGCGGTTTCCGTAAATTAAGTTGTTGGTAGGTCTCACTCATGTGCTCAGTGCAGTTGGAGAAGCCCGCTACTATGGCGTAGTTGATGTGTTCATTAGAGAGAAGTAGTCTAAGTGGGTAGTTGGACACGATTCGAACAAGCAAGAGGCAGGGCAAGGATTTGAGGAGTGGTCCTATCTAGTACAAACTCAGAAATGCAGCTCCTCTTAGGGTTCAAAAGAAGAAAGGCTTAGGGTTACAGGTGGGTTGCAGAGAGGCTTCACTCCAAAATGAAATGTGAATGAAACCTTTCTGACTCTTTCCCTCCACTAGTGACATGTAGCTTGATATTTTTTCCTCTACTTGGCCAAAAAATTGTATAAAAGATACCTTAGGTTATATATATTGTTGTATGGTATATTAAAACCATTTAGCCCCTCACTATAACCCCAATATATTATTTTGTGATTTTTCCATTTTTAATGCCACAATATGAATGCACATGATATAATATTGGTTTGTCAGTGACGCCCCCGTGTCCACCGCCTTCCTGGTTACGTCAACCACCACTTCACTATTGCGATGTATCATCCACCTATTACTCCCACACCAACATCCACCCACAATGTCCCTCCTCATCTTCCACTCCTATCCTGCCACCTAATGATATTTCCGCCCACCATGTGTCTTCATGTAAGTATTCAAATGAAAAAATTTCAATGTACTAACGATAGATGAGCAAACAAGAAATTTCTAGATACAAGGAATCTCACTCTATATGGTTATAGAAGCATTGAAAAGAGTTAATGAGGGATATAAACCCACAAAATAAAGAATAAACCTTATTTTGTAGAGCTAGTGAGGCAATGTTTGAGTCATACCATAATCCCAAAAGCGCAAGACATCATCGCCTACCTATTGGCTGAAAAGGATTATAAATCAACGAAGAAAACACATAAGTAGTGTATTTTGAATGTATAAATATCCCATTAGTCTATCATGCAATTCTTAGGAATTGGAAATAGTAGGGAAAGTAACTTAGCAATGGACGTACTGCAAATTATGCCCGACTACAATATATATGCATTAAAACAGTTAAATTGTTTTTAAATCTTAACTTAAAACATACAAATCACATTCAAATCAAGCAATAAAATAATATTTGGACTACATACACATAAAAGAGCATCTAAATTGTTCATGTGTTCTTGATAAGCCAATATGATACCCTTTTTATGAGGAAATAACCAATTTTATTACCACAACTCATTATTAGCAACTTCATTGATCATTTCTTGGGTTGCATCAATTTTCTTCTTAGTGCCAATCATCTGCACTATCCTTTCTATTTATGTATCTCCCTTAGGAATTTGTAGTGGTATTAACTGAAATAAAAAGATAACGACTCAAAAAACAATGACATAATTGAAAATAAAAATAAAAATTAGCATTAATATTCAATCCCACTAATCTGGATTCTAGCCCCTATCATATTTTTTAAATTATTTATAGTCTCACCACCTCTATCGATTATCAAACCAAATTTCCATAGATGAAGATAATGATTAATTTAAGAAATAATTATTATAAATTGTTAAAATTGGAAACTAGGGCCAAACTTCAAGTGGGTCATCTTATTCATGGGTGACATTATTTTTATTAGATTCCTCTCGTCGAGAGGTGTAATATTGATATAAATATCATCCGATTCCGATAAGTATTCATGGAGATATGAATTTATTTTGATTATGGAATTATTATCAAGTCGGCCTACAACTCATGTAGGCTCAAAAGCCCAACAGTCGCATCTATTCAAACATCATCATTTGTGTATAAATACAAGAGGACTTTTCCTCATTTGCACTCACTCATCTCATCACATCTCTCTCTCTCTCTACTACACAGAAAAGAGTCTCTTCTCTACTGCGCAGAAAAAGGGTCTCTCTCTCACACATGTGAAGCTGGAAGCCACTAAAAGTGAAGCTGCAACTGCAGAAGTAAAGTTTGACCTACGTGGACTAGAATATATCCCCATATGAACTACGATGTAGGTTCATCTAAACCTACTCTGAAAGCCGCAACTTTTGGTGGTGGAATCAAGTCAATTCGACGGACAGTTTGCAAGATATCGACTACCCTAGTTTGAAGGAAGCTGCTGAAACTGAAGCTGCAACTGCAGAAGTAAAGTTTGACTGGCGTGGACCATAAGATCTTCTCATCTAAACTATGTTGTAGGTTCATCTGAACCTCCTCTGAAAGCCGCAACCTTTGGTGGTGGAATCAAGTCAATCCGACGGATGGTTTGCAAGATATCGACTGCCCTAGTTTGAAGGAAGCTGTTCAAACTAAAGCTGCAACTGTAGAAGTGAACTTTGACCTGCATGGACTAGAATATCTCCTCATTTGAACTACACTGTAGGTTCATCTGAACCTCCTCTAGAAGCCGCAACTTTTGGTGGTGGAATCAAGTCGATCCGACAGTCGGTTTGTGAGATATCATCTACCCTAGTTTGATGATGAAGATGTTAATCCTGATGTTGTTGATCTAGGGTTTGCTACTGCTAATATAAATCAGATTTATTGTACTATTTCTCTTTACCAAATTATTGAAGATAAAAGAATATTTGATCAAAGGGTTTCCCCACACATTGTGGGGTTTGTCCCTGGCTAGCCACCACATCTTGTGTCTCTTGTCTTGGCTTGTTTTCTGTCGATTATTTAATGTTCTATCTGCACTTTAATTTATGTACATGTGATTGATAATCTGTGGAATATAATAAGAAAAAGAAGTAAATTGTTATAAGCATAGAACATACCATAACTTAACATGGTATCAGAGCTGAGGTGAAGACAAATCCCGAACAAGAGAAAGAGAAATCACTGAAGAGAAGATTGGCAAGGCTATCCTAAAAGAAATATGGGGTCCTCAACACTCTTTCCTACCGAAGACAAGCTCCGTGAGAAAGTTGACTATCACGGATGGAATATGTCTATCAATCTAACCCTAGAAAATCAAGGAATGTTGGACCATGTAAGAGGCAATATTGTTGAGCCTCCATCAAATACATCCGCTGCTACCTAGAACAAACGGAAAAATGGAGAAGTCAAAACAAAGAAGATCATCCGAGACTCTATCGACAAGCACTTAGTGGCCTTCATCTCTGAACTAGACACCTCCAAGGAAATCTACGATAGACTGGTGAGTTTATTTAAATTTAATGGTGCAAATCAAGTTTTGTTTCTTAGAAATAAATTGAGGAAAATCAAGAAGGGTAAAAATGAGAGTATGCAAGCATACTTCTTAAGAATCATCGAGATCAAGAACGATATCCTATCTATTGGGGAGACTATTACTAACAGAGAAACGGCACTCACGACTCTTGGAGGATTACCATCTGAATGGTATGTGTTCAAGACTACTCTTTTGAACAATAATATAATTCCCGGTTTTGAGGAGTTAATGGCTAGATGCATTCAAGAAGAAACAAGGGTAGAAGAGTAAGAAATGCCCATGCCTAAAGGTCCTCCTACTGCCTTTTCTTCTCATGCTAAGAAAATAAATAATTCTAGGACTAAATCAAAAGGAAAGGTTGGACCTAAGGGTGGAAGATGTTAGAGTCGGTCTAGTTATCCCTCCGTCAGATATCAAAGCTCTTTTTTTCATTTCATGTTTAGGTGTCCCATCAGTTTCGATCAGTTGCATTTCGTTAGGCATGCCATAACTCTGACGGAATGGTTTGTGTCACTCATTCCCCTCATGCTTGGCACTGTTGGTTCAGGTCTATTCATAAAAACAAGTTTTGAAAGGCCATTTATAGTCCTGTTTCAAATTTCTAGGTCATGACAATAGTTCTCGATCATTAGTTTTAGGTTGAGTCAATCTTGTTTTGCAAAGTCTAAGAAGACCAGCAGGCCAAAGGGATGTCCTCGATAGGTGGTTACCTTAATAATTTTTATCATTATACAGATAGATTAGGACTTCTCTTCAAAACTCTATTTTGAAGATAAGTTGTCATCTCATTTTTGTAATAAATTTTCAAAAATTTCAGTTCTTGAATTGTCCAGGCGCAGCCTTGGTCTCCTTTGCCAGATCATATCACAACTATCCCTGCAAAATCTTGTCAAAGAAAATCATTATTTCAACCAAATTTAAGGAGGAAACCAAAAAGGTCAGAAGTCTATTAATCCTGAAAAAAGTGTCAACGATAAAACATTACAAAATGGGTTATTGACCAAGCAAAAATCAAAAGGGAGTCTTTATAAAGATATTTCACTACATTTTCAACTCATTGCACATGCCAAGAGGGAAGAAGATCGTTCTAAGGTGAAATTGTGAGTTTGATTGGAAGATAGAGCAGTTTCCAGGCGCGCGACGCATCAGAGGCGCGCAGCACACTGGGCACAAAGCCACAGTGTAAAAATACACGCGCGCGACGCATTGGGTGAGGCGCGCGTTGCACTGGGTTTGAAGCCCGAAACTTGTTTGGAAAAGCATCAACTCGCCTCCTCTCCGCACAAATTTGCAGGTAGGTTCATATCCATTACCTTTGCTTGGTTTTTAAAGCTTAATGCGATGGTTTCATGATATGTTTGCCTTAGAAATCCAAGTTGGAAAGCCCTCCTTTGTCAATGAAAAAATGTTGTAGGGTTTGAGTGTAAAAATTGTTGTAGGGTTTGAAAGCAGAGTGTAACCAAGGTTGTGATTTTTCCCCATTTCCCTTTGTTTCCCATTCCCAAATTCACCATTATGTTTTCCCATTAATCCCCTTATTAATCCTACACTACAATCCCTCAAATCCTAGTCCCTCACCTCTATTAAAAAACACATTATCCCTACCTAACATCCTAAAACCCCAAAATCCAAGATTTTCATTTCCCTTTTCTTCCCTAATTCCCTTGTTTTTATTTCCAAAGTCCCTAATTCCCTAATGTTTTCCCTTTCCTAATATTCCCTTGTGCATTTATGTCCCCTTGGTCACAGCATTTTTAGAGCAAAGAGCAGTTTACAATCAATTATACACACAGTTTATACATCAGCATATATATTCCAGCTATCTTGTTTTCAAAGTCATGTCAGAGACCGAGTCAGTCTATGAGCAGGAGTATGACAGTGATTCTACACCGGAGGTAAATGTGCTAAATGTGCGACAGAGGTATCACAAAAGTGGCAAAGGTGGTCAGCATGCCAGGGAGGAGCCTACTTCTTTGGCTCAATTGCAGGCTTGCCCACTTGCAATGGATTGTTTTCAGCGTCAATCATGTTTCCAATACTGTGAGATGATCGCACAAACTCAGCATCATCGGGAACTAGTCCGATTATGTGTTCTACATTTACATGATGGTCATGTAAACCTCGCCGGAGTAAATTTCACCTTGTCACCAGAGACTATTGCTCAGGCCACCGGGATACCAAATTTAGGAGAGGAATGGAGCAAATGCCAGCAGTTAGACAGATTCTACTATGAGCCATACATCAAACCCAGGTATATGAGACACTTGAGCATAGTTTTTTCTTTCAGATTCCTGAGGGATGAGTTTTCACCGTTGATGAAACTCATCATTCGATATTTCAGTTGCGAGGGCAAATTCTCGCGTCTCTATGTGTACCATGTACGTTTGTTGATGTATTTCACGAGGGTACGTATGATGAACATTCCGTACTTCATGTGTCGCAACATAGAGAGGATGGTGACTTTAGTACAAAGGAAGAGCCCAACACATCAGCATAAGAGCATATATCATTACACGCTGATCAAAATCACAGTGATGCATCAGTTGACACAGCAGGGCATTACTTGGGAGGATTTCATCTCCCGTGACTACCTCTCAGCGCTACAGCCACCTCCCGAGATAGTTTATGATGAGGGAGCGCCTCCACACCAGCCAGACATTCCTGACTGAGCATACAAATGCTCCTCCATATGTGACATACCAGCGAGGCCATAGGGCCTTATTTGCATCTACACGACGAGTACTATCTCCACCTGGGGTGGAAGGGGTCTCGTTGACTTCATCAGCACAGCGAGTATTATCTCCACATCATGTGGAAGGGGTCTCGCCTATTTCTTCAGCATAGGTACAGATCCAGGATAGGGGCAAGAGGCCCATGTATGATGAGGGTCCTTCAGGAGGTCGGGATATGGATTTCATTGATGTCGATGCGAGCTCTCCTAGTTCGGAGCTAAAGGAGATCATCCGAGAGCAAGGGGATGAGAATGACTCGCTGCAAAAGAAATTGCAGATGGCTAAGTGGGTGATTAAATACTTGGAGCAGCGCAACAAACAGCTAGAATATGAACATACACTTTATGAGCTGCAGCAAATCCGGGAAGATCGAGAATTGGCCCGAAAGAGACCCGGTGATTTGACACCGATTGATCGAGAGTCTATGATCATCCGGGTGAACACTCATTTGGAGAAATTGTTGGAGAAGGAAAACAGAGAAAAGGACATGCTTCGTCATATGAAAACTCATTATTGGGCTCGTATGCATGTTTGCAAAGCAAAAATGAAGATCGTAAAGAGGCGATTGAGCAAAGCACTAAAACGGCGGAAAAATCCCGATCCACTCCAAATTTTTGCTAAGGCTTCATTGGCGGGGCACAATACATGATAGAGGGTCTTCACTCCGAATTTGAGCAAATTTGGAGAAATTTTTGTCATTTTGAAAATTTTGTCCTAAAAACACGTTTTTTAGCTCAACGCGTAGCGCGTTGACGCACGTGCTTAAGATTGGGACACTTGCTGGAGGAAAACTCTACATTTTTGTGTTTGTCATGATGAATTATACATGATCAGCTATTTCCAAAGCATTTCATTAAGTTCTGGGTGACCAAAAGGCTCAAAAACACCATGAAAATCACCTTTCTGCCACCTTTTGCAACAGCAGGAAGTACTTCCGGGAGAATGACATTTTGAGGAGGAAAATGAGCTCCAAATTGCAAAATTTCACTTGGGCTGGATAGCATACATCCAGGGCTTTCCAACCAATGATTGTGAGCTTGATTTGGATGCTGGGAAGTGCCTCAAAAATAGGTTGAAAGGCGCGCGACACATAGGGCTCACGCGCGCGGCGCACATGGCTTTTTGGCCAAATTTCATCTTCCAGCTCAGGAAATGCAGCTAGTTTGACCAGTTTTGACTTTTGATGTGATTTTTCACTCCTCTTAATGTAATTAATGAAACATGATGTTATTTTGACACTTAGTTACTTGTTCTAGAAGATTCATTCATCAAAAAGTGAAAATTTAATGAATGAATTGGTTTCCTACCTTATAGAGGCAAGTTGTTTTGACTGCCTAGATTGTAGTG